>OMLP01008572.1:1784-37499 GCA_900302685.1 Spondyliosoma cantharus | reverse complement strand
AAGGGGAAGAGAGAGAAAATGAGTCAGAGTTGTTTCAGTTGGTTATTATAATCAGGATCTGTGTTTCATATTTCCTCTATGAGACATGCTTTGAACCACAACAGTCGGCCCAGTACAAGATTTAATAAAGGGAAAAAAACACAATAAAACACAACACAGTGGCAAAAAAAAAGAAATCCACCTTATTTATTTATATTTTGATAAACAAAGCAGGTTTTTTTCTTTCTTTCTTCCAGCCACAGAAGGTGGCACCCGTTTGTCCCTGAGCGGCGACGCTGGTGGGAAAGTAGGGAGCGACTTTCCGGTCACACCATTTAATATTGCATTTATTTATTGAATTATTAATTTAAAGTTGTGAGCAGGAAAGGCACATTGAGGTTACTTCCTGCCTGACGGGGGGAACAGCGCGGCAGCTCGCGGTGCTGTAGGTGACCGTCTGTGTTTCTATTGTGCGGCCCGGCCCGCTCCCTGTTTATGAAAACAATAACAGTGTATCAGCGCAGTAAACATCCAAAGGTAAATGTTAGGCCCACTCCCATTATTTCGGAGTAAACCCCTGAGATATCGAGTATCCAAACAGTTTACTTCTTATCGCTATTTATTTGTGTTTTATACATCACGCTTGCACAGCTGACTGAGCCGCGTTCAGAGCCGCAATCTGGAAAACAACAATGTCGGAGCTGCAACACAAACACGGTCCGCGCTCCTGAACTATAACCGGAACCTCTGGCTTTTATCGGGGCTTCTGGGAACCCGACGTTCAAACGGGCTCAGCTCTCGTCCAGACCTGTGATCCCCGGAGTGTTTTGTCTTTGGCTGAAGCCAAGTCTTCCTGCTTCACACGGACCCCTGCTCGGCCAGACAAAACCATCGGGCGCACACACGGGTGGACGGCTCGGAGCTGCTCTGACGTTCCGTATAGAGAACGAGCGCCGTTTCAAACGAGTGCGATTACAAAGAGTCATTATCCATCGGGACAAAAAAAAAAAAAAAGAGGAAGTTCTTTCCGATTTCGATATTATAATAGTAATGATGACACTTTTAGAGCCTGCTTCGCTACATCGACTTGAAAAATCACTTTCCTCTTACGTAGGCAACACTTTGAACAACAATAGGAGCATAATAACGGGAACACAGATATCATCAGGTGTAAGCCAGAAACAAAGGAGCGCAAAAAGCCAGGGCTTCAACTGGGCCAGTGCTCTTCAAGTGAGAAGTACCAGCATGTTAGTTTTCTGTCCAGCTATGTACCTTTAATACTTTCTGATTAATATATAGTCAGCACTAATGGTGTAGTCATGATATTTTGAGGGTTTGCTGCTCACAAAAGCAACAGAGGCGCAAATGTGCATCTGCTGGGTTACATGTGGACTGGTGCAGTTAAACAGCAGTGGGGTATATAATAATAATAATAATGATCAATGTTGTAGAATGAGATATCAAATCGCAACATGAGAACAATGTGACAGTTTCAAGGTCTCACTCAGGGATTTATGAGCTGAACCTGAGGCTCTCCGTCGGCTTCGCAGGACTTTTTTTTTTTTTTACGGGAGTTTCAGCTCATTGTTCATCTCACAACTTTGCCGCCATTCACTCCACCGACTTTTATAGAGGACATTTAGCTGCTGAAGAAGCAGGTGTTGGGGGGGGAAACCAAACACAGCGATAAAAGAGTGAAACTGGACTTGGATCAATTGACATAAACAACTCCGGATTAGTGATATTGCCTGTCTGCGTAAATGCTGGACGTTTAAGTGGACAAAAAGAGAAACAGTGACACCAAAACCACCGACAATGTTATTGCCGGTTTACAATAACGGCCCTACAGGCTCCACCGCGCCTGATGTGCGCTTGTCAAGGCTTCCCCTTTTCCACGCCGTTTTTTTTCGTCCCCTCGGACCAATTACTCATTTTTAATCCCAAGTCAAGCACTGCAAATGATATCCGACAAGACAAGAAAGTTCGGTCATGTGCCAAGAAAATAATTTGAGGTTATCCGGGATTTTGTGTTTTTCTATCTTCCTGGGCACTTTGAACAATTTTACTCTTGCTCGTGAATTTACACGGCCGGTGTTACAGGGGTTGCTGCGGCGAATGGTGAATGATTAGTTTGCGTTCATTATTCATGACTTCTGCAATTAACCAGGTGACAGCGTAGTTTATCAATATTAAAATACAGAGCTGGTGAGTCCCTGAGGTCTCACTGTGTCCAACAGTCAAACAGCCCCATCGATATTCAAGTTGCAAAAATGTAAAGAAGGAAAAAACCCACGTCAGCGTTTTTATTGAGAAATTAATTTCCAAAGCTGCTGATTCATTTTCAGTCAAATTATATAGTCGACTGATCATTTCAGCAGCAGCATTTCGATGTAGATTCAGATGTAAATTAAACATTTCTAAACAGTTTCTTTTTTTCTTTTTCTTCAAATATCGCCTTATTAATTCCAATAACACGTTTTACAAACACCACAAACATCAGATGCAGGACTGAGTCATTCTCTGAGAGGTGAGGAACTCTCGTAGTCATTTTAATGATAATAATAATAAGGTAACTGCATCCCAGCCGCGCAGGCCTGCAGAGAGCTGGTGGAATTTTCCGAGGAGCTGACCATCCAGTGGACCTGAAACGCCTCGCTGGCTCTCGCCGGAGCCTCACTTTGAAGCTCAGCCAACTGCCGTTGACCCGTCTTTGATGTGACGCCAAACACTGTCACCGACGGAGACAAAACCCCTGTCATCAGACGCCACATAATCGTTTTCTCCTGAACCGTAACCTCTCCCGACATTCATCAGAATCTTTTCTGCTCATTGTTTTTGTCATTTTTTTTTTTTTTTTCTGAGTGCGTTTCGGGTCCTCACGCATGAGTCTTTTGGGCATCTGGCATACTGCGGAGGTCTGCTCGCATCGGTGGCATTATTTGGCAAAATCCAGGGCAGTGGGGGTGACGGACGGCTGCTTTGTTACATCGCTGGTTTGTGTTGTCAACAAACAGGTCACAGCCAATGTCAAAGAGCAAATAAACTCCTTGCACCGATTACATACAAAAAAAAAAACTACAGTACAGAAGCTCTCTACGTCCCGACTTCTTCCCTGCTTAAGCAACAAGTTCAACAACAGCATGTGTCTGTTCATATGCAGCTTTCTTCCTTTAAAATAGGTTATACAAGGTCAGTAAACAATATGTTGAATAATTCATTCCATGTCTTCCTCGTGGGCTGTCCCCTTTGATGGATGACCCGATAGAGTGTCTCTGTTTCCCAAATCTGCTCACCGGCAGCGACTCCAGAATACAACCGAATGATTTTACACTTTACATTTACATTTAGGGCACAACTAATATATCAATATCTTGCTAACTTTACAGTTCAGGCGATGGATTTATTAACTGAGCTTTTGAAATAATCCTAAATTCAGATCAGAGTCCCTGGACCGTTTTTTCCAAGTGGTCTCAGTCTGGTCATTTGGTCCACAACAACTTATTTTTGGATGATTTTCGTCCGAGGATCTCCCCTGGACTCCGTTTTGCAAACTGTAACAGAATCAGCCCAACGTTAGACCCGGCACATGCACCCTAACCTCGACCCTCCCAGTGGTAGCTGAGGCTAACGGGACACTGGGGGGTAAACGTTGAGGGTCACGTTAGGTGCAGCAACCTGAGCCTGCAGGGGGGCTTTGCTGTCTGACAGATGGGGTTGTCCTCATATTTAGCTGCAAATGTTCAGCAGCGGAGATTAGCCTCCTCGTCGATGACAGACGAGGAGAAAATAAGAAACATGTTGGGATACAAAGCTGCCGGTCAGCTGTGGTTTGTCAGGACAAGCAGGCAGGGAGACATGACGTACGTGTCTAAAACAGATTCAGCCTCCGAATGGTTAAAGACACGCGTCCAGGCGAGGAAGGACTTGGTGATGTGTCGGAAAATGCGAATCACGTGCGTTTCCATCAACTGGTTTATACTGAAATAAGCTGACATTTATTGGTTGCGTTGCGTTGCCACTTCAATACAGTCTTCTATGATGTAATAAAGAAAGCAAAAGTCATGAACAGGAAACAAAACCAGCTGTTTGCCAACCACCGACAGCAGAAGAAGAAACAAAACCAGTCAAGTCGATCAGCTACAAGGCCGAAATGAAACGGAATCAGCTGATCAGTCATGGGTCGGTACCTATGCCTAGACTAAAAGTTCATTTTCAACTCTGACCTTGTTTGTCGGTGATCTTTCAATGTGCCGCACCATTAAAATGGCCTTTTCTGTCTTCTTTGTGTTTACTAGGTTAATCGTTTTGTATTCCCCCATGCTGACTGCACTCATTCACACGTCGCACTTTAATGTCCTTCTTTACAGTGAGCGCAACTTCATGAAGAAAACTCTCTGAGGTCCATCTCCAAGACTTAGCCAAGGACAGTTTTGCGCACAACAAGCAACATGTGAAATCTTGAAGCAGTTCTGCGTACCGTGAGCTACAAAGGAGCTCAAGTTTAGTGATCGGAACTGATGAGATTTTAACACCAATGCCATCATCAGTTCTGCTTTTTGTTCTGACCTTTATTGAATCCTGATCGATTTTCAGTCGAGCTGACTGCAGCTAGGAGCTGGTTTCACCAGCTGTCATCTGTCTGTCATCGTCTAAAATGTATGAAATTAGAGAATATTTTTCACACAGGTTCAAGTCAGAGAAAATCTGCTGAGCCTGCAGAAGCGCTCATGTGTAGAGTGTCAAACACATTCCTGGATTTAAGCCCATGTTGCACAGAAAGACGTTTGAGCATATTGCTGGTGTTTCCACTTAAAATGATCATTTTACAGACATTACAGCACTGCTGTATTCTTTCTTTGTGAAATGAAGCCACGTATTCGCACTAATTTCTTCCTCTCTGCCCCGACTCTCCAGCAGTGTAGACACAAATGTTTGAAGTGGTTGTTTTTCAATGTGCAAGGATAATAAAAAACATGTCAGCGCTGATGAAAGGAATTGATAAGCCTGGAGGCGTTAAGGATTTACCATGGACAGTCTCCAAGTTTGTTTAGTGCACCTTACATAATCGAATAAATCCAGCCAGAACCAATCTGGAGCAGCTGTGTGTTATGACCGACATTTCAGAGGTAGTTACGTTTCCACCTGTGTCTTTTTGTGTTCTTTGGTTGGATGGTTGGTTGGTTTGTGAGCAGGATTATACAAAAACTACGGATATCCACCAAACTTGGACCCAGAACAGAACTCATTTACTCCATTTACTTCTGGTGCAGATCCAGCTAAAGGGACTTTTCTAGGAACATTGCAAGATAAAGACATTTTGTAAATACAAAAGGGGTTGTTGGATCTCGGTGGAGGTATGCACTCTACTGAGTGGCATTTTGACCATGCTGAAAGGATCTTAACTCCTACAAATTTCACAGCAATTTGTAGCAATCGTGTCATTTTTATTTACCCCCCCTTTTTCTGTTTTCACGGAACATCAAATGTGCAATAAAAGTTTTAACAACCCATCATCCATTTGCTTCACCTGGGTGAAGAATGCAGCATTACGGACTCTGTGTACTGTGGAATAAAGGTTTCCGAGTCAAAGCACCACAGTTTGTTCAACAAATTCCAGTTCTGATCCTCCTATTATCCGCTTATAAAACGTCCACTAGAATGTCAGGTTGGCAAAAAAGCCAAAGAATGTGAGTGATGTGAGTGGCAGCGTGATGTAGCTGCGTAACGCCACACTCACATTTGGTCTTTTGTGGTGGACCACAACAGGGTGACAATGTTTCAGCGAGGGTGACAGGTACACGTTACGGGTTAATAACACGGCCTGTGGTACGAACACAGACCTCTGCTGCCTCATCCCACGGATAACCACACACACACACAAACACACATGGTAACGGCCAATTAGGATGCGTTCCCATCATCATCACCATCATCATTACATGCTCGCATAATTTGGTCAATTCAATCCGGCCTCACATGTTCTTTTTATAGAACATGATGACACGTCGGCCAAATCAAATTGGAGCACAGACTTTGTCTCACAGGTCTGCTGCAGTGGTGGACAACACAACAACCATGTGCAGAGACCAACATGAACACAAACGGCACACACTGACATCAGGATCACATGCTGCGTACATGTTTGCCGTTTAGTTCGATTTAAAAGTGTGTCAGAGCTGAAGGAGCCAGTTTGTCTTAGAATACTTGGCTAATTAAGGGTAATAAACAAGGATGTTTGTACGTTTGTGTGAGGGAGAGAGAATATGCGTGTCATGGGAAAGGAGGGGAAATGCAGGGCGTTGACCTCAAAAAAACCTCAGTGAGAAGTCGTTCCTCTTTCAATCTGATTTTCAAATGTTGTTATGGATATTGGGATATGGGTGCATGTGCGTGGATATTCAATAAAAGTCAAATTAAATGTGCTGCATTCAGCTTTGGGAGCCAAAAATATTCACAAAACACACAATTAAAGCACAAAGAAATAACTGTCTCCTCAGTTGGCACAACAACAGACAATCAGAGTTTTGGAGGCAGAATTACAAATAGGGAAGTCATCAGACACAACAGAAAGAATAGCACACAAATGGAAAAAAAACATGAATGAAATATGTACTTAAAGAAATAAAAAAAAAAAAATAAAAAAAATCCACATTCGTTGAGTTTCCTGATTCCCAAAACCACCACCTTAGGGTTTGTATTGACTGAAAATGATCCTGAAGATGGATACATCAGTCACTGATGATTGGTCGGGACAAAATAACCCCGTTTCTATTCTGGAAAGGAATTATGTAGCATGAATAAATGAATATTGTGAATGAATGAAGTGAAAGAAAACAGCAAATCAGTCTGATTATCTGGCTACACCTCACCTCAGCAGGAGGATGGAAACACTCACGATGATTTCACTTACAAGGATCATTAATGACAGACTCCTACATGAAGTATACTGAAGGTCACTGGCTGATGTACTGCGAGGGATTGCGTGTACGACAGTGTTCATTGTCTTTGTTCTTTGCTCCTCCTAAATTTGGACACCGACAGTCGGTACTGTACGTGGCAGCTGCTGGGCGGCTAAATCACATTGTGTAATGTTTGATGGCTGGAGATCCACTGAAGAGGGGACTTAGACGAGGCCTTGGCACAGACTCAACTCACCATAACTGCGCTGCCAGTGGTACCCACTGGAACGTAGCTGTTTATCATATTCTGGCTGGTGACGTCAAACGCAGTGGCTGGACTGACATTACATAAGCTGCTGCTTCTGCCATGAAGCTCCGACTTCTGTTTTTCTGCCGTCTTTGGAGATCGTCCCACCATAGTGAATGTTGATCAGAAATGTGTTCTCTGTCTCATTTTATTGGGAATAAATAGGGCATAAGTGAGAGAAGATAAAAAGCTAGGTTATTTTTTTTACATTTATGGTTCCAGCCATCGATTCCATCTTGCGATGAGCGTTAAGTCAAGTCTGACGATGATTAACTGAGTTTGAAGTGTTCTAAATGGCCCCTGTGGGATAAAGCCCATCCTCAGGACTAATTACATGTTTGCCATGTTAACACATCACTATAACTATCACTTATGAACCGAGCGCAGACTACAACAAAGCATGTCATGCTGTTTATACAGTTACCATCACTGGATGGCTACTCAGCACAAACCTACGACAAGGACGAAATATAGGACGGAATAAACTGACTGCTGCATGTCTACGCATCCGGTTTTCCCTGATAATGCGACATTGTGAACTGAGGGGCCGACCGCTAACGGTAAGGTAACAGCTAACCTAGCTAAAAGCTTACAGAGGTAACTGGAGGGACAGTTTCATTCCGCCTCTGATCCACTAGCAGAGGTAGTAGCGGCGCTGTAGGGCAGCGTAGGGCTGAGCCTTCGTTGCTGCGCTGTCGTGCAAGCTCTGTCTCAAAGGGGTTAGAGTTAACAAAAGGTAACAGCTAATCGCGCCAACAGCTTACAGCTAACGGATATTGTGGAGCCGACGGCAAACTGAGCTAAACACACAGCAGGACTGAGAGTTTCCGTTCAGAGGAACGTGAAGAAATTAACTGTGGACTGTTGTTTAATGTTACAACAAAGCAAGTTGACCGTAAACAGATGTAGTAAAGCACTTCAGCTCAGTACGTTTTGAGGTAAAAGTACTTTGAGTGCTAAAACTTTAACAACTATAGGTGATAAAGTAAAGAAACAACTGGCTGATTTTGGGATGGTTTACGTTACGTTTCAGGGATCATAAGCACATTGGTGATCACCTGACTTTCCATCTGGCATCATCATCATCATCAAGAGGAAAATATAATGTATCCAAATGTTTGACCAAATATTATTATTCCAATCAGCCTAAACTTTACTTTGAGTGTAATGCACTTTCTTGGATTTTCCACCAATCCAAATGATGTTTCCGGTGTGTGATGAGCGTTAGAGCAGCTAACAACTGGCCTTTTGGGGATGATTATGTTTAACACAAAATTGACTTGACAGTGCGACTCTGTCGTTGTGAGTCATAATTGAGCAGAGAGTTTCCACGAGGCTCACGAGTTGTTTCAGACGGTCACATGCCGACCTGCTGCCCCGTGCATGAGTTGCCATATTGCTTGGCCGCTATATCACAGTGTTTCACACTATTACACCAGCTTTGTCTCCACGTAGAGGTGTCGTCAATTCCGGTTTCAGAATTAGCCGGGATTACTTGAAGGATCTACTGACTGTTTGTTCAGGGTTTACAGTGGATATGCGACTCTTCCTCTTCTGCGCGGTCAAGTGCAGAGTGAGCGGTTTCAATTTGACCAGAGGATCTATCTATACCAAGAGGGCTTTTTGGCATGAACACGTGGCTTCTGGGCATCTCGTTAACGTCACAATGACCGGCTTAGTTCAACTGTATGGTGGGCTAAAAATATGTTTTTCAAGATCTGGGTTAGGATGTCAGCTCACCTAGTTTTTATGGGTGAAGCCTGAAAGACAAAGGTCAGTTTTAAAGACTTTTCTTGATGTCGTCTAAGATTTAAAGTTCTATTATGGGAACAAAAATGCTCAAAGCTCTGGGTCTCTTCATCCCAGAGCTTTACAGAGGGCTCCTGTTGCCGTCGGCGCCATACACTTGGATGATGCACGTCTCAAAGAAAGCCCACAGTCATCTTCTTTGACTTTACAGGGACACGTGATCACACTGCTGGGTTAATTCACAGGAGTTACACCGTCATAAAGGATAACTTATCACCCCACACCCTTTACTTCTGGCAGTCAAAATTACAGTACCTAAACACGCAACAATGGGGGTCAACGCTGCGGATCCCCCACTTTTCAAACCTAAAAGTTACACAATTATCTCTGAGCTCTCCTCATGTTGGCAAACGTCTGCGGATCAGAGCAGAATCTGATGTTGGGCTGTTTATTCCTCCAGGAGCTCTGGAGGAATTTCCACAAAAACTTTCCACAAAACACTGAGACAGGTTATGTTTTCACTCATGTACGTTTGTTTGTTTGTTTGTTTGTTTGTTTATTAGCAGGATTACACAAACACTACTGAATGGATGGGTCTCGGTCCAGAACAGACCCCATTAAGTTAATTTAAGTTCCATTGGGTTCAGGAATGTTTTCTCACTTTCTGTTACACTATGAGATGGGGTGTTTTTTTTTTTTTTTTTACATTTTTCATTAAAATTAGACCTTCCTCGTCTCTCTTTGCTGCCTATACAAGCCTGTGGACGATTTTTTAAAATTATTTAACCCTCCCGGGCTGTGGATTTCTTTGAGAAGGACTCAGGTCAGGGTTTGTGATGTGAGGATGTGGCTTTATGCTTCGATTAAAGAGGGCATCAGTAGCTAACGTCAGTCCACGTTGGCGGACTCCATTCCTAAGCTAACAACCAGCTTCCAGCACAACACAGAATCTCCACAGGACCCTTTAAAAAGACAAATTGTGTCATGATTTTTGATCTGTAGTCACAGATACTCAATGTGTCAAGCATTTTGTTGTTACCATGACAGTCAACCATATAATGGTGTTTTCATTCAGCGGCAATCATGTGAAGGATTTTTCTTTTTCTAACGAAGAGAAAATACCTGACCACATTACTGTCAGGTCACTGTCCAAAACAGGAAGATGAGCAGAGAAAGATTGAATTATGCAGAGTGATGCTTCTTGGATTATCTGACCGGCAACAAAAGATTGTGATCAGTGACAAATTGTTGAAGTCTTTAGAAATGTAGAAGATCATTTTCAGCTTCTCTCTCTGGGGTTTCAACTGTTGAAGTGTCTGATTGGGCTCTTGTAATTAGGGCTGCAACTCAATTCATTGTTTGGTCTATAATATGTTAAAAAAAAGTAGAACAGAACGTGATGTAACCTGATATGTGGATCAGATGACCAGCCCCCCTGGCATATTAATTAAAACAAGCATTACTGTACCAACAGTACAGTCATCACGCATGACGTGTGCGGAGTGCACTCTCCCCTACAAGCGAGCACACAAAGTCAACAATTAGCATTGAGAACGGTAAATGCAGAGCTCCATGTACAGTGCTATTCATTTTCATTTTGTCAGGAGCGCTCGTGGCTTTGTTAGCATGGTGATTTTATCGCACAGGATGCAAGATATACAAAGACATTGTCAATGATTAAATGGACACCACAGAAGCTCGGGATAAGGCTGCATTGCTGTGTGTGCCAGATATCTACAGACAAACAGAGCGAGGGATTAACTATTCAGAGTGAGTGAGGAGTGGACGGGGAGGGGAGGGGGTTATTCACTGGTCAGTGTGGTTAATCGGGGGGACTGGGGCAGGGAGGAGAGAAAACAACAGCTGTGGGCAGGATGGGATTGTTTCAGAGAGGGAGCCTTACACTGGCAGAAGTCTGGCAGCCACTTCACTTCTCTCACCTTTTTCTGAGAGCAGCCGCATCCTGGATACATTACTCCAACTTCTGCCTGACCTCGAAAAAACGCTCACAGCATAAAATCAAAGTGTGAAGTAGAACTTTAAAGGGTCAGTTCGCCCCAAATTACAAAGAGATACTTCATGCTTTGCGTTGAAATTGTGCAAGCCAGCAGATACAAAGATTCCAAATTAGGACGCGGCGTAAAAGTTACTATATGTGTAATCATATACTAACAAACAAGTGTTCCCGAGCCCATGAAAGCATCCATCCTTGATCGTGATCGATCGACTGAGCCTTTCCAGGATGCCCTTTGCATACCCAATCATGATACTATCACCTGTTATCAATGAACTTGTTTACCTGTTGAATGTTCCAAACGGGTTCCAAATTCAGAATATGCATCTATTCACAAAAATCAATGAAGTGGATGAGGTAAAACATTACACATGTCGTCTTTGTACCGTTTTCAATTGAGTGTATGTCAAAAGGGATTAGCGAGTTTTAGTTATGTCTAACAAAATGTCACAACCTTCTCAGAAACGAGGCTCTCGTTCTGGTTTTATGTGCTGAGGTTTTGAGATATTACCGAGACTTGATCATATCGTACCAGATATTTCAAATAAATTCAATGGTTGGTGCTCAAAGGGCTGGAAAATTAAACTTGCAAACGTTGCGTCTTTCCAGAGAAGTTTTCCAGTTATTTTGGGATAATCCGCAGGTCTTCATGGTAGAAACTGTAACGTATGGGCCCGGTCAGACCAGCAAGTCTGACTGTACTGACTTTCAAAGAAACGGAGAGCGAAACCAACCCAATTCCTAGAATGAATGTTGGCAATGTCCGTTCCTGTAAATCAGGGATGTGTTGCAACGTCACGTTTTTTAGGGTTCAATTTTGGATTTTATGTTGTGACAGCAGCAAATCTTTGACACTTTTTCTTGAGAAAGTAACTGCAACAATTAAAAGATTTCCAACATATTTGGCACTTCATCGATTCACTCATCGTTGCAGCAAGCCCCTTTGTCCTGCAAGCTATTTTGGCTGGTTAGCACAAGCATGTTAACGGTTAGCTCACCACCACAAAGGCTTGGCAACCAACCCCGAGATAATCACAATGTCACCAACTTCCCAGCGCCAACTGTACTGTAAGGATGCATGACAGAACTTCGTTTTGCGAACTTCATTGAGTTTTTTTTGGATTTTGGTGATTTGAGTTGAGCAAAATAAATTATGTTCACCTTCACTTTTTACAGTTGAAGTTTCCAGGGTAGAAACCTCAAAGGCTCGGCATTAAACTGTGACCGTCTCTCTTGACACCCCCGGGTTTGAGAGAAAAAAGCGTCTTTTGTAATTTGGATAAACTGACTTGAAGGCCAAAAAAACTGTAAGAATACTTGACTTGTTCAAACATCACATCATGAATTGAAAACACGAAATAGGTCACATGCTTTGGTAAGTTGCCATAAAAAATACCCTTTGGATCCCTGCAGCACACCCTGCACTGTATCTGCACAGGAGACTATGATGCATTTCTTTATCTCGTCTCCCCCCTGCTCCACCCGCTGTACCTGGTTGTTGCTATGGGCACACAGCCTGGTGTGGGAGAACGCTAACAACCAACCACGTCAGCTCTGGGTCCACACTCCCCTGACAGAGCCAGCTGAAGAAAGAACAGGTAGCGCACAAGTAGATGAGTTAAACAAGAACAGAATAAAAGAATTACGCTGCCAAAATGTACGCAATTATGCCGAGTGTTGTGTCTGCAGGCAGCGGTTTGAAAAGACAGTGTGAATCTTGTTGTGGACAGTCTGTCACAAAGATTTGGTTCGATGAAATGAAGAGCAAGTACTGGAAATGTATCGATACGTTACAGTAAATAGTTTAGTGAAGAAACCGTGTGAACTTTGATTCCTGCAGGATTTGGTGGAGTTAGAGCTGGTTGAGTTCGCTTCACTGCTGTGCCAGCACTGGCCCTCTGCCAAACCAGATTATGTCATCACAATTATGCCTAAAAACCAACAGATTTCTGCTGATAAACTGTAGATCAAAAGATCTCCTCATTATTCTCACCACACAGCTTACATTTTATGACTTTCTGGTTTTATTTGAATTCTTTTTTACGTCAAAAAAAACAAAAAAAAAAACTAACACAATTTTGGTGGTTGACCAGCTGTTGAATAAAAAAGGTCCACTCCAGCATGAGTTGATTTTGTTGGTTCTTTCTAATTACATTTCTAGTTGATTACAGAGGTAAAAACATTATCATTCTGTGATGTTTAAAGAGACAATAAGTAAGGATTTTTATATTCAAACGTCCTAAAACAACTAGACCTTCGTTATGTATTTTGCCAAGTTGTGTACTTGGATAAATCTGAATTTTTCCAACAATGTTCAAATAAGAAAAATCCATTCGGTCCCCTGTTGTTTCGTCCAGGATACGGAAATCAGCAAATAATAAAAGTCAGCACAAATAGATAAAACTTTAAAACACGACCTTGACCACAGGAACATTTTTGTTTATTTGCGCTACTCATGCAATGTTTATCTGCCACAAACGGTCAGATTATTTTACATTACACTAGCCGTAAACTAAGATTAGTGAGCAATGGCTCAGTGTGTGTGTGTCTTTGTGTTTGAACTCAGGTTAACTCTCTGTGAACTCAGCACTCAGCATTATTCCCCTCTTCTCTCTTCAAAGCTATAGAACTGTTATAACCAACAACTGTTATCACCATTATTACAAAAATCAGATGAGTCCAACTGGTCTGACACAAGTCTGGGCAGAAAACAACCTGGTTAAGGTTAGGAAAAGACTGCAGTTTCGGTTTAAATCACTCACTTTATAGGTCGGAGAACTGTCCTTCTCATGGTTAACAAAAATGTCGATTGTTGGCAGGAAACAGTGTCTGCAAATGAAGGTGTGACAGGGTTGTTTGCATCAAGAAAGCGCTTAAAAACAGTCTGAAACTCCCTCCCTCCACATCCTTCTGACATTGGAACCAAAAGCCCCAAATTCACACCAACTTCATGCAGCAAATGTCCAGCTGTGTGAAGATGAGGAAGTAAGACTGTCTGGAAATCAGGTGTAGAGGTTTTAAGGTTAACATTCTCCTTTATCCGCATCAAATAGCACTCATAGATACCAGTCGCCTACAAATACGATCGTCCGTTTGTCTGGATCCACACCAGATGATGTCTATTCTTGGCTGAGACTCATTCTCCATCCAAGTTGCGTCGAAAATTAGGGGTGCATTGTCGAAACTAACTGACTGCATGAAAGCTGCTGGATTTGCGAGATTACAAGGACACGCAGGAATCGAGTTCCAACTGGCTAACCTGTAAGGGAAAGCTCCCGCAGAGGACATTGTGTTGCCAAGTCTCTACCAGTGGACACATTTCTCATATCGTCAAACATTAACACATGTGATTACCAGATTGCATGTCACATTTACAGCATAACAGCAACACATACAAATAGAGGTGTACTCTTCACTGGGCTCGCGATGTGATCGCCATGCTGAATCACAAATCTTCCCCTCGTCTACACAAAAAAAACTGCTGCTTTGACTCTGAACATTAGTGTTTCACCACCTGCTGTTTGTAAATACTAGCCTTGAAGTTTAACAGATTGGGGCAATAAAAACTAGGAACTTCTTTCACACCCTGTGAAGATTTCCTGGAAAATTGAATGAAGTTCAGATCCTGTTCGCGGTTGGATCACATGGGCTGTGCACACACGGGGATGGGGAAAAACCTGCTGTTGGATGTCCATGTACACCTCCGCTAAAGAGTTCACAATAACAGGCCCGGGGTTGATTAATGCTGACAAGCCCTGGCTTTTTATGGATGCTAATGGCGCTGTGGTGTGTGTGAGTGAGAGTGTGTGTGTGTGTTTGCCACTGTCACCCGGCCTGATGCCCCTGCTGTTGCTGCTGCTGCCTGGGTCCTTAGTCACCGACTCGTCATTTTGCAGCTCTCGCCTCCTCCATAGCAACCAGGCGCGTTTGGACTTGGGTAAACACATCTTCCACATTCTTGACTGGATGTTGAGAACATTTACTGACGGTTAGATTTTAACAACATTATCTCTGCGTTGATCAATGCAATATTATATATGGCTTTATTAAATCCCTAGAATGGACTGTACCAACAACAGTTACGCGTTGACGCATTACCGGGATCATTATGAGGGTCTTAACTTGTTTCATATAGTAATGTACTTTGTTATGGTGTAAGTGCTCCACATCAGTGAGGATTCTTGATTAAATGTCAACTCCCAGCATGCACCATGTGGTCCCTGAGGTCACATACAGGTCCTTTCTCCAGCATAAGAAACAAGGGAATCCTTTGAAAGCCTTGGGGCCTTTAGAGTAGAGGCCCATCACATCCCAGAGGTATTAAATATAGTAAACACCCTGATCTGAACTCTACACAAGAGGACGCTCATCAGGTTAAAGCATGTTTACCGCGATTATGGACGATATGAGGTAATGTACCTGACAGTATTGGCCTAAAATCAGAGTAACTGCTTAAACGGCTACTCACTATACTCTCTTTGGCTGTAGTTTCAAGCGGCCATTAGCTAGTTAGCTCAGTTAGCCATGCAGCTAGTGGCCCTATTAGCTGACTGGCTTGGAGCAAGAAAGTAGTACTGGTGAACAAGGCTGGATCGGGGCCAAACATGGTCTCAGCGTGTGGCTGCTGACTCAGTCTTGTTAACATTGTCTGCTTAAAAATAACTTTCCCTGCAAAAAAAAAAAAAAAAAAAAAAACCCACTGTTATCCTTCAACTACTTTTCCTTCTAATGTCTCTGCATTGTGCTGTTATAATCAAGAAACACAACACACATTTGTATTGTAAGACACTGAGCATATCGCAACATTTCGACCCTAACCCAACCTCACACCAACCTGGTCATTGTGAGCCATTACTTAGATTATGTTATTTAGGGCCATACAAAGCTCTGACAATCCATGTTAGTGTGAGTCTCACAGTGTGTGTGAAGGGCACTTGGGGAGGAGACTCTCAGCTGAAGAAACAAACAGCTCTATTGATGACAATAAGAGGAGCTCTTTCCTCTCCTCCTTATCTCAGGATGCATCTCATGCCTTTTCTAATACCTGCCATCCTGATTAGATGTGGAAAAGAAGCTCTGTGCCATCCTTCCTCTGCTAATTGGATTATTTGGATTGATTGTCCTTAGATTAAATTAGATGCTTTTTAAATAGATGGATGGTGGGTCATCAATGCTCAGTGGAATTTCGGAAGCAGAATGAATGACAGCAGTACTACAGTCCATCATGTCAACTGTGAGACATTGCATTTTTCACTTCTGGGAACAGCAATTCAACTTATCTTTTCTTTTTCTAAAGTTTAACGTCATCTCGCATGTCAGTGAGTTTTTCACAACACCTTTCTGATAATGTTTCACATTAAAAGCCTCGTTAAGAAATCGAGGATTTCTGTCCACTGGAACTATAGAGGGCATATAATCCGAAACAGACACAGGAAGTGTTAACTTTATATTAACAGCATAATGCAGTAACTTTAACGGCAAACTGGAGCAGCAGATCAAAACAAGGCTTCGCACTGGCAACAAAAACAGCATTTAATGCTAATGAGCTGCTGCACCACTTGCAACAACTTGTCACTGATGCAAGTTTTCTCTTGTGGACTTCAGTCTGAATAGTAAAGTGGCACTGTGAGCACAACTCTGAACTTTAATGCATCATATTAAACGCTACATTAACTGTGAAAATGACCTAATCTGCTATCCCCAAGCTCCTGCTAAGTAGCCACGTACTGTTAGTTCTCTCCACTTGAAGTTGAACCTGACAAACGCCAGTTCCGTCTGCTGGCACACAATCAAATCAGTTGAGGCTCGCACATCGGAACAGTGCGGCTTCACGACATCTCTTACTTAATTGCAATTTCATATATTGGAAGGGGAAGGTCTAGAGGTCAGTCATCAGGAGCCACAGACACATCTGTATTTATTTTTTTTGCAGGTGCTTTGCTAAATTTGGCAGTAAAGACCAAAATGCTAACGCTATCTAGTTCCTCTATCAGGTGCATCAGACCCACATTATGCAAGTCATAGTAGTCCCTTAACACCATAAACATATACCAACCATTTTTACAGAAGTCATGTATGTGGCTGGAGGCTTGACATCAACAGTGGTTTCTCTTTTCTATTATATTTTTCCTTGGTCACTGGGTTTCATAAGGCAGAAACTATTTTGGAGGATCTGTCATTGTTCCTTTGGTGTCAGGCCGTTGTTTCCGCATGTTTATGGAAATGAAACAGTAGGCCTCCATCAGCCAGTCAGCCCTTTGTACAGTTTGATCTGGGCCGGTTGTACTTTTCCACTTGTCCCAGAGATCAGTGGTTAACCTGGGATACATACTTTAAAACCACATGAGGACGTTTAAAAACGACAGAGGCAAAATATCTCATGTGACCCTTTAATTCTGAAGGCAGAGCAGACCTCTCAGACTCAGCAGTACTGATCATCATGTGCTCTTTGAACTGACACAAATCTGTAAGGAAGTAAATGAGGAAATGCGCCATGAGGACTTGGTTCGTCGATGGCCAAGAACAACCACTGTGGTTGGCTGGAGTTCTGTAGCTGTGGATCATTGTGCATGTTGCTAAGTCACTCAAAAGCAGAGGGCCTCTTGACTGGCAGGTTGTCAATCGTAAGAATCACTGGTGTAAGTGAAACATTAATCTTCTACTGAAAGTCAAACTACAATGAAATGAAGAAGAAGAAAGTATTAAAAATGCATCTCATCTCATCTCCTGATGTGATAGATCGGCTGAATGGTTATGAGATATGCAAATAGCAGACAGACAGAATTTCTTTGCTTTATGGTTAGAATAGTTACTTAATTAATTTTTTTTTAACAAGGTAGGTTAGTTACAGCGAAAAGCTTGATTTATGCTTCTGCGTTGAATCTTCATTGTACCTTTGGCATAGCCTCTGCGTACATGCGTGGCCTCTGCCACGACCTGACTTGCACCTAACCAGGAATGTAATTGCACATTGCAGCGATGCAGACCACAACAATTGTGACTGGTTGGCTTGGAAGCATTGCATTCTCCAGCTTCTCCTCCACTGTTTAGCGGCAGTGATATTACAGGGGATCATAACCTATAGTTTCCCCAGTAAACATACCACCCTCTTCAGCTGTTGCAGCTGGAGCCTTTCTTTGCTGCCAGAGTATCACTGGGCCTGAGAGCTGCCCCTCCAAGAGCAGCCGGGTGGCAAACACCGCCTTGCAGAAACCCACCAACGTTCAAGCTCAGCCTGTTGACTCCACCCAGACCAGAGACAGCTGTGGGCCTGTTAGTCTGCTGAATTACCTTATTCGATAATAGAATTAATAACAATGATACTAATGTTCTCTGTTCGGCAGTTAACATTTACCGGGACACAGACTACCGCCTGTAGTCTCTGTGGTTTAGCTCGTGTTGGTCAGCTCTGTTCCCACAAAGCTCCTGAAGCGTGTCTACATGTGATCCAATACGCTGTCACCAGAAACAGGGTCAAGCCTTTAGCTTTACAGCTCCATCTTTTCTTTCCTCTTTTTATGTTGTGGGGAAATTCTATCTCACAGCTTCTTCTGTGGCTTGTATTTATCTGAAACGTGATACTCAGTGACATTGTGACACTGCCTCAAGACACAATCAGAGGGACAACAGCAAGCTGGCACAATATGGGAGAGAGAGAGAGCGTTGGGGGAAAAACGTGAAGAATTTAAAATGGCATATCAATTGATTGTTCATGCTGAACCCAGGTGAAGGTAAACTCGAGCTCAGCCAAGGCTACTAGTGTTCATTGGGAAGGCTTTATCTTACATTTTAAATCCAGAGGTATACATTCATTTATTGAAATACTAATAGATTTATTTTTCTTACTATTTTTGCTTAAAAATCGCTTCGTTCCTCCAAGGCTAAAAATTAAAGTTAAAACTTTGTTTACTTTAATAAAACTTCAATCATCAAAGTCACATGATCTCTCAGCCTGAGGTCTATTTCTAATTCAGCATAACTTTGCACTCGTCCTCACACGTGCCTTGTGGTTCCGTGGCTGCTCTTCTGTTACACTAAAGTGGATTAACGTATGTGTAAAGCAGGTCACTCTGTTGAACGCTCCACTGGTTTTCCTACTATCAGATGAAAGACTGAGAGAAGAGCTTGGCACTAGCCAAACGTGCTGAGTAAGCAGATACAGGGATTCTCACGTGAGGATCTGAGCCGCAGTTGCCGTGAAATAAAAACTCGAAAGTAGTTTTGAACTTGCACAGGACAGCTGACCTTTGACCTTGTGATGCTTCATCTGTTTGGACCTCCCTGATCTGATGTATGATGTTTTCTGTGATCATGGGAGTCCCAAACTAAGTCGTCCAGGGTGTTTCTCAGTTTGCTCTTTTTGATCTTTATGACAGATTTAACAAACACTTCTTCACAGCCAAGTTGAGATCTATGCAAAATCCCCAAACAAATCCATCTACCCAGAGTACTTTGATAAAAAAACGAATGGACATTGGTCGGTATTTTGACACGATAAATTCTGGTGTGACTGAAACTTAGAAAGAAATGTCAAACAATTTGCCATTACCAATATCTTTCTCTAATTATACTCTGGTATGCACAGACAGTGTCAAAGGTAAGAACTTAAAAAATGTTGCTATTGGACTTACATCATCCCAACTGAACCCAATATTAGTTCCCAAAGTACAACACTGAACTCGAGCCAGATCCCATTGAACCTGCACTTACCCATATTAGGTCAAAGTTAACAGAAACATTTTCAACCTTTTATAAGTAGCTATTTTTCATTTTTCATTACATTAGCCCAAACGCCACAACGCGACACACTAGCTTGGTTTGTTCTGTCCAGGTTGCACAGTTTGTATAAGCGGTTATTGGTTGCAGCTTGATTTCATTTTGTCGTTTTCTTGCATGATCCATCCATATTTCCCCCAAAAACTCATCCAGAAGTAGGACTGAAGTCAATGCAATGATAAATTCATAATCCAATCAATTTTAAGCGCTGTCAAAAAAGTATATCTAGGACATTTTAAGACCTGAGGACCTGCAGGTACACTAATATACGATAAGATGACCTGTATAGTAACTGTGGCCATGATGTCAAAATCACCACACAGCTCAGCTTTGTTCCTGCATGGGGGGCTCATAAAGGGTCATACGGTCTATCCCCATTAACCTTTACATAAAATCACCTCTATTACAAGAGGATGAAAACGTTATTTTGAGAGGCTCTGTGATGAAGTTTCGGGTTGCGGCGCAGTTGTTCTGCCCTTCCTGCAGCAGCAGCGGTCAACACACTCCTCTGGAATCTTTGGATGACACTGGAAACGGGTCAGTGGAGTCTAAAAACGGACGTCGGCCCACCAAAAGTCATTGTCTCCCATCCGTCACACCCTTTTTCCCCTCACACACACACACACACACACTCACACAGCTGTTTCACACGAGGAAAATGACAGCTGGTTGTGGGGAACGTGCACGTTGCTGAGGTCGGAGGAGTCAGTGTGGAAGAACTGTGGGAAATCCCGGGCAGGGAGGTTCTGGAAGTGACGAGGAGCGGTGATGGTTAAAAGTGTCTGTCAGCCACTGAAACTGTAAAGATTAATGATCTCTTTATTCTTATTTCTCTTTCTCTTTCTTTCTCTGAAGTATACCGGGCATTTACATCACAGCCACTAAACTGCACAAGAGCCATTATTGATTGTCTTCCTGCATTTGTTCAGTCTGTGTTAATTAATCTCCAATTGTTCATCCTAAATGCACTTTAACACTGTTGAAATCGCTATGTAGATAAAGTGTTACTATTGTTTTTGTTTTTTTATCATTATTAATCATATCATCATCTGTGTTATAAACCAGCCTACACAGTCCAAACATACATATTTTCAGATTCAAATCCACAAAAAGTAAAAATGTTCTGTTTTGGTTTTTTTGCCTTTTATGATGTTACTTGATAATGGAGAACAATCATTTGTTGTAGCCCCAGTTTAGAAACACTTACTTATTTATGATTGATCAATTAATGATAAAGTTAACTATTTGATGATGAAAAGTCCAACATTGTTTCCCAGAGCCCAAAGTGACGTCCTCAGATGTCTTCTTCTGTCCAACCAACAGTCCAAACCCCAACAACTCTTAATTTACCGTCATACAGGACAAAGAAAAGCAGCAAATCCTCATGTTTAAGAAGCTGGATTCAGTGTTTCACATTTCTGCTTGACAAATTACACATTGATCAACAATGTATTCAGCAGAGGTTAACACTGCAACAGCTTACAACTTCTTAATTAATTGCTAGCATTACGAAAAGTTCCAAAATCCTCATTAAGACTCGTAGAGCTCAATGTTACACCCTCAGCTTCCTCGTTTTGTCCAACGAGAGTCCCGAAGAAACTTATATCACATTGGCAGACACTGAATAAAGGAGCAGCCGAGCATCTCCTCATATTTAAGACGCTGGAACCAGCAAATGTTGTAACACATTTTCTTTCTAGGAACTAATTGTAGTTGCAGCTCTACAATGCACGACATGAAACAGAAAAAAGCACTAAAATCAAATTTGAGAAACTGGACAAAGTAGATGTTTTTAAATGTATAGATTACTTAATATGCTTACATGATTTGAGTAAATAAATCTGATTTGCAACATTAATGTTACTGTTATCATCGCTTTCCCTCAGACTCTGTTTGGCTCTGTGTGAGTTTATGTTTTAGTTTGGTGGCTCTCATCTTCCGTGAGCCGTTCAGGGCCTTGAATATTTCCATGGTGGACAGCTGTGATCTAAATATACTGAGGGACTTCCTAACTTCAGGAAAAAGATAGAAGGAAGGGCCCGAATCAGATCCTCTGTAAGTTTCCTGTAATCGCGTCCCTCGGTGACTAAAGGAAAACACAGAGTGAAAACAGTGGCAGCGTGCAGACGGCTGAGGTCAAACAGGCCACACACACTTTAGGTTAGTGGAGGAGTTTCCTGTTTATTATTTAGCTCCCAGCCTTCAGGCTGCAGCCACACCGAGATCTGCTGTCTCAAGGCTCTGTACACCTGTCTGACTCACATTCCTGCCCTCGACAGCCTCTCCACACACACTCGCACACAAACACACACACACACACACTGTTGTAGCTCACGGAGTAGAGATTTCACCACCACTGGTGCCGATATGACACACACCCCCGCTTTAGGATAAATATGTGCATCTGAATGTGTCAGTCAACAGCAGAATCTGTAGTATCTGTACAATCTGTGCTGATGTTATATAAGCTCGACCTCAGATGATTTCAATGTGCCGGTTTAAAGGTCACGTACTTCAATACTGACGGTTGTGGCTGCAGATATAAACAAAAGTTGGGTATCACACTCGAAGGGTAAGTGGAAGTGGAATGTAAAGAGAAAGTCGTCTTCGTATCAGATGTTTGGACCCAAATAGAACTCTTAAGAGCCTTTAAGCAGTTATTAATGCTTGAAACAAACGCAGTGAGATATTTGTTGTAGTCATTAGGGTTGTGGCGATGGTCATGGTTTTCACGACAACTGTGCTATTAAAAAATTGAATATTAATATTGTATTAATACACATGATAGTATCGTCTGAATAATCCAGAAGATGTCCAGTTTTTTTTTTCTCTCTCTGCCTCCCTACACTTGTCTTCGAATTTGCAGGGTCATTTATTTGCCACCGAAGAGACAAAACACACACAGTAAACATACTTAAAGATTAGATTTGATTACAAGCACTTTTTCTGTTAAATTTTGGCCGATATCACGAGAATGTCTTTACTGTGAATTTGTTTGGCCACGGTAATTTTGCAGAGAAAATCCGATTTTAATACCATAACAATCCAAGCAGAAATACAGTGTAGACATTCTCTGTTACAAGTGAAAGCGCTGCATTCAGATTTAACTTGAGTAAAATAGCAAAAGTATGCAAACTTAAAAAGCTACCAGGCCGTGTGGAGAAGGACTGCACGACATGTTTAAAAATTGTGATATTTTACAAATATTACGATTGCAATTTGAATCACTATAAATAGGATTTACTGATTTTGCTTCGTAAATTCCTTTTTCCTCGATAAAACTTTTAATTGACATTTGTCGGGTTCTGAACCAAACGAACATGTTTTATATCATCTGGAGAACAAGATTTGCAGTTCAGACATCTCTGCCGCTCTACAGGACGCCATCATAATGCCATTTGTCACACAGTTTATCAAGAGCTGCAGCTTCTTGTGATTTGGATATTGCACTTCAATAAGATTTAAATGAACTGCGTAGCCCCAAACAACTGAAGCATTTAAAATTCCTTCCATCTTTGAGCTCAGAGAAACGCGTCTCTCAGCGTCTCTCGCCTCAGCCCTCCATTCCCTGCTCGCTTCTCGTATTCTCGTGACAGATTGAGATGAATTGTGTGAAAGAGGTGCTCTGGGTCGCTCTGGGGACACCCTTGAGAGGTGTCGCTGTGCGGATCGTGACGCTTTCTCCGGGAGCGGGGAACAATAGGTGGAACCAGCTGCTGTGGGAGCCGGTGTGACTCAGTGGAGGAGCTGTTTACAGTCGCTTGGCCGCTCGGCTCAGGCCGGACACCGGCCTACGTCAGCTCTCACACAGTTTATCGCAGCGCGGCCCTGCAGAGCTGCAGAGCGGTGTGTGTTCGGCGGATTACGGGGAAAGGTCAGCCTTCATCACAAGGTCTCCGCTGCTGCAAGGTCTCCATATGACACTCTGAATACAATGAAGTTTATCTACAGCGTCTGCTTGATGGATATGATGGAAATCTATATAAAAAAGGTGCAGATTTCGCATCGGCAACATTTTAGGCCTGATAGTCAAGGCTCAGGGTGCAACGAGTTGCTTTGAACTCAGGTCAGATTTATTTTAAGTTCACTAAGGAAAAAGAATGTTATGCCTTCATTTTCACATACCGGTATCTAAGATACATGTGCAGGAATAATGAAATAACGTTGATTTGGATGATCAATGATCAATTTTCCCTCTCCTGAAATAGATTCTTACACCTTTAAACTCAGGGTACCAATTCTGTCTTTTCCCACAAATGTACATCTGTATACCTCACTGAATGGTACAATTTCTATGTAATATGAGGACCACATCTGCAGGACGGCAGCATGACATGTCTGAGGGATTGTTACTGATAGGAGAACAGTTCATTTTTGAGTCTCTTTCCTAACTCTGTCAAATGCTGACCCGACCAAAGCGTCAATCCAGTGGACTGCAGCATCTCTGACTTTTTAGAATCAACGTAATTCAAGTTGAATCTGAATAAGTAAAGTAACACTCAATATTGCTTATGTCTGTCAGTCTGCTCTTTACATTAACGAGTTTAGAAAATAAAAAAAAAAATAGCAGGTCCAGCGTGTGGGATTTAAGGGGATCTGGTGGTGGAAATGAATGATAATCTTCATGATCGTGTTTTCATTCGTGTATAATCACCTATAATCATTGCGTTTTTTTCCTCCTCCTCTTCAACGGAGTCTGACATTTTGCACCGCATTGTTTCCACAGTGGCACAGAACGGGGTGAGTCAGTTGTATTCAGTTGGTTTGCAAGCAGCGACTCTCTACAAGATGCCACTGAATCCCAAACACAGTGGTCCTTTAAATCATACAAAACTAATTAAATGAGTTCTCATACAATGTTGCAAACTTCTATTGTATGTTGTTTTTTTTGCATAATATGAGTTTCTGACATATTTTTCCATAAGTAACTGACATTACCATATTTAGATTAGAGAAGAACATATATTGGAATATGAAAAAATACAGTACTACCTTCATCTGAACACTTGAATAGCTCTATTTGAGAGCATGAAAGTCTATTTCATTTACGTATTTGTTTCTGTCGTTTATAAATTCAGGATATTTTAAATAGTTGTTTAAAATTCAAATTTAGTGTCTGAAGGCTCTTAAGAGTTATTACATATTTATGCTTATATATACAGGCATAAATGGTCTTTAAATGACAAAAACATTGCTTATCACAATTATTTCTGGGACAATAACCATAAGTAAATATATTAATTGTCTAGTGAAAGAAGTCATCGCGACAGGCCGATGTGTTTTAATGTTTTCTATGATGATCATTCATAAATATGGCTCACTTATACTCACCACAGTCAATACTTCTGCTGTGCATGATGTCAAATTTGACCCCGACTGAACACTGAAATCAAACATGTTAAAATGTTGGATTAAAGCGAGCCCGGGTAAAGGCTGCAGTGCCCTCCTTCGGGGCACATGGTTGCTCTTCCTCTGTGGTAATTTTCCCACGAGAAAGAAATTACAGCAATCGCTTCTGAAACTCTTCTCTTACCAAATCCTGGGTTTGCCGAATCAACTCACAGTTGCAACAGCAGCAGTGGCAGTTCTCTGCAGCTCAACCCCCATGATTCATAGCTGTCCTCCTGACCTCTGCCTGGATGTGTTTGTGTACAGTTTGTGGATGGGCAGCTGTCCACGTTTTGTGACAGGTAAATATCGTATTTCGCCTTCCCCTCAAAGGGTCGCTTCAAATATAGTTTCTTTTAAACGAAGTAAACAACGCGTGCCGCAGATACTCCGGCTTGGGTTACCCTGTTTTGTGTCTCCCACCTCACCTATTAAAAGACCGATGCCCATTAACGATCTCAGAGGGGAATATTGAGATATCTGCACCTCCTGTTGCAGTTTTCCACGTCTGTAATAACTTTCACACTGATGGCGAATCAGCAGGGATCAGATTTTTCCACCTGTGGTGAGTATTTGGGGAAGGTCAGGTTTGTCACTGGCTGGTAAATGTCATGTCACTCACACAGACGTGATTATGAGCGTGAGCTTTGGCTGTGGGCTGTATCCAGGCTCAACACAGAGGATGCTGAGTCACTGCTGGGCCAGTGAAACCCAGAGGATCGCACACAGGAAGAACGGTATCGGGGCAGATTCGAATGCACTCAATCAGATTTGCTGCTTCCTTTACTGAACGCTGCTGGGCGATGTCTGCCGAGCTGGTCCACGATGATGTCCACAGCAAAACACTGATTGTCCACTCAAGATCACAGAATAGATCTCTTAACATGGGATGTGAATATGAAAAGTACTTTGCATTTTCTATTTTAAAGAATAAGTCCAGGCATGTTAAATAAAGAATGTGCAGATATAAAGTTAACTAATTTCCTGAAAACTAGGGCTGCAAATAACGATTTCATTCATTCATTGCATGGTTGATCGCTCTACGAAATTTCCCAAAGCCAAAGATGACATCCCTAAATGTCTTGTTTGTCCACAACTCAAAGATATTCAGTTGACTGTCATAGAGGAGGAAAGAAACCAGAGAATATTCACATTTAAGATGATGATGGGATTAGAGAATTGTGAATGTTTTCTCTTCAGAAAATCCTATCAATCAATTATCAGAATAGTTGCCAAATCTTTTAATAGTTGATGACTAATCAATTCAGTTCTGCAGCTCCCCAACTAGTATTTCAGCATTTGATGCTCCCAAAAATGAAAAAAAAAAAACAGAAAGCAGTTAATGTTCATGAGGCTTTGTGTCAGGGCAAGCAATGACAGGCTAGTCGCTTCGCTGCAACTCAACACAGAAGTAGTGATGCAACTAAGGCTACCATTCTTATGAGTGATTCATCTGTTGTTGTTTTTTTTTCAATATATAGATTGATTGACTGTTTAGTCTATAAAATATTAAAAAAGTAGAAAACTGCCCATCCATCAAATCCTCAGAGCTCGCTTATTCCACTATTCCAGCTATTCCACTGAAAAACAGAATGAAACAGAAACTGTCACATTTAAGAAGCTAAAACTGAAAAATGTCCTGCAATTTTGCCTGATTTATAACTTTGATTAGGTCTAAAGGAACTGCCGATTATTTTTTTCCTCAATCAATTGATTAAACATGTTGGGGTTGCAGTCGGTTCGCTCTGCCGTCCGCCCTCGGAGTCAATGATGGTTGACATGTCGGCTAACAGAAACATGCTACTTAGTGGGATTTTACAGTTTTACGAATATTCAACTTTTTCCATTCATATGAAACATTGTTTCTGGAGTCCAGCCTCGGGTTAGAGGACAATTTTAGAGTGAACTGTAAACAGTGAGGCTCATATCAGTGAGATTAACTAATAAACCCTAACGTTGGACTTCATGTTGCAGGTAACTTGAGACAAATAAAGAAAGGTATCAAAGGAATGCAGATACAATTGATTGGCTATGGTGAAAACCTGCAGACCATTAATTGTTTCCAAAACATGGTTTCACTTCATGAAAATTTAAGAGCGAGTCCAAGTTTCACTTTTATGACTAACACTCCACATCCCATGATGACTAACTCATAATTTTCCATACAGAGCTGTCTATATCTATCGACATCCATCGCTTTAATCCTGCTAATATTTACAGGTTTTTTTTAAAGGTTCGGTGATGACACTGGGGTTAAAACCAGCAGTCTTAATGGTGGATTAAAAGCCATCAGTCAACATTAGCACGTCTCTCCTCGCATCTATTTGCGGGGCGCACGAATACGACAAGACAGATGCACTGACCCCGGCACATGCAGAAGGGTCCGGTCTCCGAGTAGAAATTCAGTAAGTCTAAATTTAACCCCTTTGCTTCTATTTTCTCTTTAACAAGGGGGAAACTCGCAGCAATCAGGAAACCTGATCGGGCCCCCGGGCTTTTCAGATGGAAAAAACATGACAAGTCAAAGCAGCAGAAGGGGGGAAAAAAATACATGATCTCTAGTCTCTTTCTATCCATTCAGCAACTTCCCTTTGATGTGCAGTTTTTTACCCCGAGCTGCGGCCAATTGTGTTGTGTGGTCTCGAGTTACACAGAGGAAGAGCGAGTGGAAAGAAAGAAGGGGCAGGAGACACGCGATACAATGGAACCACGAGGGGAGAAACTGTGAGAGGCTGCCAACATCTCCGCTCTGCTTCCCCTCCTCATTCACCAAAACAGTCCTGGTCTGAAACACTCATCTGGTTTGTCTGCTGCTCCAGCCACAGTGGGAGCCCCTCACCTTGTTTACTCCCTTTTTTTTCTCGTCCACTGGTTGGAAACAATACTTTGCTTTCATCTTTTATATGGATGAGAAATTTGATTCCTAATCGTGATGAATGGGCACATTTTGCTCTTGACAGTGCAATAGTACATTCACTTGCTGTTTAAGTGTGTTTCATTAAACTATTGATCCAATTCCCTTATCTGATTGGTTGCTTTGAATATATGAAACTGTCTAGACTGAAGTATGGTATGAAAGGAACCGTTCATCCCCCAAAAAATAAAAGAAAATAAATGTCATTATCTCCTCACCCTCCCCCCGGAGCTTCACAGCAAAACATAGTCGAAGCGTTCTGCTGAACAACTGCAGTATGTAAAAACAAAACAAAAAAGGAATTTAAAAGAATACAAATAAAATGCTCCATGCAGCTTGTCCGCTGTAATCCAAGTCTCTGGAAGCCCAAATTACTTTATTACTTTTTTATTTGAACCCTTTTTAAGCCAAAAGTTCTTAAATCCAGTTCTGGTTCTCTCTTTTTCGCCCATTTTTAAAACAAGTTTCCAGTGCAAAAACTTCGCCTGACTTTCCGTCAGCATGGGGTTGAGGAGATATTGACTGAGTTTTAATTTTCAAGGTAAACTGTTCCCATTTAAACAAACATGAAATAAACACACTGTAAGCTTTTTTTTTTTCTTCTTTACTTTTCATGTTTTAAAATGTCCTAATTTCCTGCACTCTGTGTGAGCTACTACAGCTCACAGAGTTTTGAACAGCAGGAGCACTATTGAGCAATGTTTTAAAAGGTTCTCACATGGTTAGTACCGTTCATGCACAGAGGGACGTGTTTGCACGAGCCTTCAGTTCCACGCACATTTTTTAACATATTCAGCTGACTGACAACGGCAGCAACAGTATTCACGTACCAACAAATGTGGTAAAGAAATAGACTGAAAGCTAGCAAACATTGATGTTACCGATCCATGATTCAAACTAGGGCTGTCACTTTTTCAAAAAATCGAGTTCGCCGCATATCCTTGCATATAAATCTTGCTATCTTGTCTTGTCTTGACGGCATTTTTACGGGCTGCTGGCAAGGGGCCTGCTGAAGCTGAGTGTGCCGAGCGCAGTCAGGCGAGGTTGAACACTCGCCTGCTAACGTTAGCTTACGAGGTTGTAAGCTAGGTGAGTCCGCAGATTTGTTGTCGCTCTAGAGTAAGACAGCTGCTTTGTACAAAGTCGACAGAAAGCTTTATCTTTGTTAGCTACTTTTCCATCTACGGCGTAGGACACAAAATACTTCCATACACTACTTCTCAGATGCTTTGGTGTCGTGATTGTCCGCTCAGGACGGCTTTTCTCGCTAGTGTCCTCCATTTTCGTAGCGAGCAACATAATATTACTAGCTGAATTAATAGGTCAAGGGTCAATAGGGCGTGCAATAGGTCAAGCTGAGAGTGAAGTTTTAAAGCGCCCTCTGCTGGATCACAAGGCGAACCAAGTCAAACGGACTGTTGAGCTTTTTTTTGCGTACATTTTGAATTCAAACAGGTCATTACATTCGAATACGAACTTTTCCCCCCACATTTGAACAAATATTCGAATTTCGAATAAAAAGTAACAGCCCTAATTCAAACATTCAAAAACTACTCCAAATCAAGGAAATGCGTTTATCAGACCTCAGGGAGGTTAAGTTATTAAAAACTGAGATCACAGTGAAAACATCAACACTGGCTGGTGGTCCCATGTCGTGTGTTCCATCCTTGCTTCAATAAGAAGCAGCGGTCTATATAGATATCCCCTCTAGGGGATTGTCACTCAGTACTCTGTTTACATCTTAAAGCCTGAGGAGTTTTATAGAGGCCGTCGACCCACTTCATGCAGCGACACCATACACGAGACGCTCCGTTTGACCTCTACATTGTAATTTTAAGCACGGAGATGCCTTGTTGTTACCGGGTAGAGTTTCTTGTTCAGAACAAGGCCCGGCAGCATTGTGATGAATAGTTCTGCAGTGTAGCTAATCCTCAGATCCTCCAGCGGCCCTGAACCTTTACAACGTGATGAGTCTGAAGGCTTGTCAGTGTCAGGTTGGTCACACTCACTGTGCTGTAAATCTTCTGTGTGAAGGTCGACATGGATGGAGACAGTTCACCAGATGTTAAGCATTATGGACAATTAGCATATCTGTGATATTTAAATACTATACAGGCAGGAAACTCCTGAGGAACGCAGTCGATATTCAACATCTATGCTTCCACTCCTCATGGCCAGCTACGATGTGCCAGTGTCAGTTTAATGCTTTAGTTGCTCTTCTCTGTATACATTAATGGAGGCATCATTCAAATTTGGATTTTATCCCGGTGGATAAAAAACGAGCCCTGTTCAACAAAAAATACCACCCTTCATTTTACTAAAGATAGAAAGTCTGTCTGATGGAAAATTCGGTTCTTCAAATGTGCCCTGAGTGAACCCTCCTCCCAAAGAAATCGATAGAGGATCTCTGAAAAAGCAAATAAGGCTGTTTTCGGTCTTCAAGACATTTTCATTTGAGCTGCAGCAGGACTACAGAAGAGTGTGCTGACATGCACTGCAGCAGTCTGCCAAAGAAGAAGTTTTTTTTCTCATAATAATTCATCATTAGCCATTTATTCTGGCAACATACACATAAGCGAACACACGCCAAGCAAAGCACACAGATTGACGACTTACAGCAATGAACGTTTTCTCACAAAATCACACTCAGAAGAAGCCCACATCTGTGAGATCAACTGGTGCTGGTGCACCTCAGACCGGACAGGAAGATTGATCCAAAGCCAGAAACTGATCCAATAACCTGTACGAGCAGGTCAAAACATGTCTAACCTACATTGCTGTAATTTCAATATTGATGACAACCTCTCATCAAGCTGTCAGATAAACAAATAATTTTCAAATAATATGAACATGAAATCAGTTGAGAAAATGTGAATGTATTACAAAAGCCATGTCATTTCCCTACAAAGCCAATTTTACAGGAACATAATAACTGTATATGAACAGGCTTAGCAAGGCAGCAGACATGTTGACATCCATGCAGTACAATAAACAATACAGACTGGACCTACTGAAAAACCTCTAAATAAAAAATCAAGCCAGCACACAAAATAATTTCAGCCAACAGTAAACAAAATATTCTGACATGTGTATTTACATTTCAACACTAAATGTGTTCAAATAAAGGCATCATAAATAATCTGCAACACAGCAGCCAAAATCATAAAAACTAGCTTAAATCAGTCAAAACGACTAAACAAGTCATTATCAGCACACTTAAATGTCAAAGCAGCAGCATTTCCTCATATCAATAAGTACTAATATGTACTAAAGACTGACAAATCACCACACACTGCTACATTAAATATCAACATAAGCAGTAAATCCTTACCTTGTTGTAGTTGCTTAGCATCAGGTTAGCACCCACAGCACCAACCGGAAACGCCGGTTCAAGGCCCGCAGGTGACGTCATCAACAGCCACCAGCCGGCGGAAAGACACAAGATGGCGGCAGTAGAAAGAGGCTCTAACGTGATGAATTCCTCCAACATTCCTCCATAAACATCATCTAACTGATGACGGAGCTAGCTTGTTTATGACATGCTACATGAGGTGAATCAACAGGTGGTAAACAGCGTGACGTCAGCGGGCCGAACGAGTGGGCGGGGCGTGCAGATTGAAATAGTGCGCGCTGTGGAGGAGGGCGTGGTCACAGTGGTAGAGTTACATGTACTGAAGAAAGACCGCAAAGGTATTTAGAATAGATGATTAATTTGCTGTCAGACAACTATTAATCTTCCAGTCATGGCAGACTAACTGTTGCCTTACAGCTATGAGATAAAAAAGAAGAAAAAGTGTAGTAATTTAGTTAAATTAGTGATAATAGTGGCTCTTCTTCGCATGACGAAGCATAAAGAAATGTAAAAGTACATAAATAAATACGTTCCTGGAAATTAGTAGGGGGGAATGCAATGAAAAAATGTTTTTAATATAGAAATAAACTATTAGATTAAGAAATAAAATGCAATATTTGAAGGGAATACAAATAATTAGCTGAATAATCTTTATTTATGTCACATATCATACAACGTACACAGAGTGAAACTGGCACTCTGCATTCGACCAATCCAGAGGGAGCAGTGGTTGGTCCCAGGGATCAGTTCCAGATCATCAGAATCAACTTGATGTACATTTATCTGATGGTTGGTGGGAAACCGGAATACAAGGAAGAAAACCAACGCAAGCATGTGGAGAACATGCAAACTCCACACAGAAAGGCCCGGTGGGATTCGAACTCAGGACCTTCTTGCTGCTAACCACTTCTCCACCGTGTTGCGTCTGAGTCAATACAATACAAAGGTAAATAAATACAGAAGGAAGAAGCAAATAAAAATACGAGGCTACATTTTATAAACACGTCCATGTCAAAATGTATGTTTTAAATTGTTTTAGAGCATGGCAGAGGAGTTACTGTTACGTATCTGCAGATTCTCAAGCCTGCACCTCCAGGCGCTGCAGGCTCTGCGATCACTGTTCTCAGACCCCACACATGCATGCATGCTCCCCTAAACCTGAAGACGCTCAACGCAGTATGTATGAGTGGAGGAGAGTGTAATGCAGGCTGACATGTAGACCGAATCCAGGTGTGGCGCCGTCGTGACCTGTCACCAACCTACAGGGGGGGGTTGCCCTCCTTATTGCACAAGAGCAAGGATGGGTTATTATCAGAAGTCTTTATCGGCTGTAAACCAATGCAAGGAAAGTGACAGCATGTGGGCCCAGAGCTCATGTTGCCCCCGCTGCAATCTCAGACATCTGCAGCATCCAGCGACCCGCTGGACGCTCTTCAGCCAGAGTGCAAAAATGACTGATGATAAACAGAGTGACAGAGGGGGAGCCTGGTACGTGTCGTCTCTCTGTAGGGGCGTGTGAGGTGGTTTGAGCTAGAGGTGAGATAGCCACAGGACGGTTAATAACAGCTGAAGCTGTCGGTGCCAATCGGCCAAACAAAAGCCAGGAGGCCGATTTCAAGGGACGTGGCCTTTGGCGGGGGGAATCGGGCCGCATGTTTGGCACCGGGTCACGTCACGTAGGACCACCGTGGACCGGACAGACAGGCCTGAACAGGTCTGAGCGGACCATCAGGAATAGACGAGGCTCAGGGGATCACCTCAGGATTCACTGCGCTGTCGCAGACCTTTGTCACCTTTGCGAGCTGACGATATGAAGACAGACGGGACAGGAAGCGACAATAATCCATTTTTCTTAATAATTTAAGCGCAGAGTTACCGTCTGTCTGAGGGAGAGCGGACAGACGGTAACTCCTTGACGCAGCGGTGCTCTACCAACAGATATTTTGAAGGTCATTTCCTTGTTACATAGAAAAAGGCTCGTTGCAGCAGTTACGAGTTTTGGCTGCGTGTTGCAGCATTTTCTTTGTAATAAACAATAAAACAATATAACCAGCAGCGACAGTGTCAATGGTCATTGCCTCTCATCCCGTTCTAGGTTATTTGGAATTTCTGTTTCCCCTTTTCGGGTAATTTCCTCCAATTGAATCCGTTTCTCAGAATAGCAGCCACAGGTTACTCGCTTCTGGAGAACAGCTGCAACAGAAACAGAAACTTTCAACAGTATGTCAGCAATATCACAGTTTCACTATGATGATGTTGATGATAATTATTATTATAGTTCAAACAACTATTTAAGGAATAAAACAAAAGCTGTTTTTTTTTTTTTAAATTGAATAAACACCGTCACGTAATATTATAAAAAAAATTTTTAGATGTAAAATAATTGATGACTTTTATGGCCCAAACTTGCTTTTACTTTCAGTGGCTAACCACGCAAAAAATGATGTATAAGGAATCGAATTACTTCAATCACAATGCAAATATGGATACTGAGAGAACTACCAGTTTGGCGTTCACTCCTCCCCAACTCTGCGTCTACTGAGGGTGTGACAGAAGACCAACGGAGCCTATTCGGACTGCTTTTTTTAACAAAAAATGACCACAAATTTGAAAACGTTATTAAGGCTTCTACAGATTAACATCACTTCGTACAATCTATTTGAAGGCATAAAGAATTCAGAAAGATTACTGGTTAAAGCCACGTGGCAGCTCCTCCAGACAGAACCAGACGCGACGAGGCTGCTTTGCTGGCGATCTAAAAATAATCCTCGGCTTTATTCAAATCTAAATTGAAAACCTTACCGTCTTCCTTTGCTTTCGGTTGAAAGTTGCTTCATGCACTTTGATTACCTTTATTGAATCTGCGCTATCATTCCGCCATAAATCCATTTCTGGCCTTCACAAATGTTTGGCCAATTTGGTTTTAATTCAATATTCTTCAATCTCATTCTATTAAATTCCAACACATATTTAACCTTAAATGCTTTTTCTTCGCCTTATGACTGCTGCCTGTTTCTCTTTGAGCAAACACGGGATTAATCCTGTGATCACTAGAGAGCGGCTCGTGTTATTCCTACACTGAAGGTTTACGAAACCTATTTAATCGAGTGAACCCTGAAAGCCTCTAACTGTCTTTTAATCATCGGGTGTTTTTATTTTGCTCTTCTTGTGTTTTTCCTCTAATATTTGCAGCGTCGCGTACAAAAAAGTACATGGGTAAAAGTATCTGATAATAAATGTACTTACGTATCAAGAGTAAAAGCCAAATAAATGTATATTATATACATACGATGTATCTACGTGTATACTGTATTCTATGTGTTGACTGACTATCAGCTCCTTTATTCATAATTTTTCTGATTATCAGAAGCTGTTAGCTTTTTCTTTCTTTTTCAGTGTGCTACTTTGGCTCTGATGCTGTAATCTGCAAAGTAACTAGTAACTAAAGTTATCAAATAAATGTAGTAGTGTAAAAAAATAAAAGCAATATTGTACTTAAGTCCAGTACTTGAGGGAATGTAATTTGTGACCGTCTATCAGTGAAAAGGGCTGCAAAAATGAAATTGTCATTATTATTTGTGTTGCGTTCTTGAACGTCCTACTGTACAGGAAATGTCCTGTCAACAGGTCAGATTATGAAAATCAAAACTCTATTTTTTGCTGAAGTGCTGATTCTGAGGTCAGAAGCTGCTGTGTAGTCTGGTGGTACGCCGCTAAAAAAAAACTTTCTTCACTATCCTCATCTTTTGTCCACAGAGGCCGCCAAATCTACAAAAAAAAAACCAACACGTTTATATCAAGTTCCTTGAAACAGATTTAAGTTCAATCTTAAAAAACCTCGATGAATACAGGTCCTGGACCAAAAGCTGCTCCTTTAGCCCAAACAGGTTCAGTCCACGGAGGCGGATTTGTCCAAGATCGCTGGAGGGTTTAAAACACGTTGCACTTATTATCTCGATTTTGATGAGCCTCATCGGATCACTGTCGGGTTCGGTGTGTGCAGCCAGGACGAGGATGGCTCAGGTACGGCCGGCGACGGGCCAGGAACAGGCTTTGTTGCATCACAGATTTTATTCAATAATTTCATAACGTTCAGTAATCTGATGTTCTCGTGAGTTTAATAAGCCGACCATGCTGCCCGTCAGGAGGGGCCCCATCGTGTGTGTGTGTGTGTGTGTGTGTGCAGGAATGTGCCTGCTGAAATGAAAAACATGAATTTTCCATTGAGGGGTTCGAGGACCTCTATAGGAGGGGAGAGGCAGCCTTCTGGGGAGCAGCGCTGTATAGTTTCCACCTGTGGTTGGGTTGTGGGCAGGTTCACGTGTCAGGAGGGTGAAG
>OMLP01008571.1:1734-17787 GCA_900302685.1 Spondyliosoma cantharus | reverse complement strand
GCTGAACCTGACAGGCACAGGAGGGAGGGAGGGAGGGAGGGAGGGGGCGTGTTCGCAGGCAAAGCCTATGAATATGGCTAATCTCGGGCTAAAAGGAGCCTACAGTTAGCCCACGCCTGAGCACAGCCAATAGTAGGAAGGCTTTGGGCTGGAGACCAAGGCCACACGCACACCCGATCGCAGAGAGCCAGGCGCGCCGTGGACACGGTCACAGCGCTTCCACTTCATGATAAGGGCACAAATCATAATCTCAAATAATGCTTGACATATGATTAAAAACATGAATTCATTGCGGGACGTTATCATCAACTGGTGCTGCTGAGCGTTAATACATGAGTCAGTTACTTCAGTTACAGTTACTTCACACATTCACTGATATGCAACCAAATTAAACTGGATGTCACATAAACTATTTACATAAAACAACATAAATTCAGATCCGTCTCTTTTCTCAGCCATTCCTGTTAGCAGAACCTTTTCTCCAGTAATGAAATGTAACTAAGTAATTTTACTCATAGTTAATGTAACTGAGTATTTATGTTTTCCGCTAGTTATACTTCAACTCTTCTACATTTTGGAGGCAAATCAGAGCATCAGAAGTAACATATTTTTAAATAAATTTTTTTTTAAAGACAATTTGAAATAACAAAACAAACAAACAAGCAAACAAACAAAAAAAGCCCAATTCAAATCAGAAAAATATGAATATTGGATCCAATAATCTGCCTGGCAGATAATGGACTGATTCATAGTACACAGTCAATACATACATATAAATCTGTCTATAATTAATTTTTACTTGTACTTTTGATACTTAAGTTAAGACTTTTACTCAAGTAACATCTGTATTGGTTTCTCTCACTTTTAGCAAAGTGATATTTTAACACCATATTTGTACTTTTACTCAAGTATGACTTTTACAACACTGCATTTCTCATAGAAACACGAGCCTCTGTCTCAATCAAACTGGTTGTCAGATGCAAACATTTACATATTGAACATAAAAAGTTACATACAATGTTATGGTACTGAAATCCAGCTGATTTAAGTTGCATATCAATTCATTCCTTGTGTGTGTGAACGAATCACTCAAAGTCATAGTATAACATAATCAGTTAATAGTGAGTAACAGGAATTCATGATACCTCCTTCATTAATCTCATTAAATCATAATGAGTCAGACATTAGCTAAGCATATGATTTGTGCCCTTATTTTAAACTGTTAGCCAATTTTATTTGAGAGAATGTAAGATACAGACTGAATTTCAGGAGTGAAAATAAACTGCAAGTGTTGTGACCTTGATATTAAATATTATAATGCATTACGTGCATGCAGCTGCACAGTTAAGACACAATTTGACTTTCATAGGACCAAAGTCAGCTCATTATTTCTATATTTTGGTTCATCTTTCCATTGGATGACAAAGGGTCGTATATTGTCACTGTCGCCTCCTTCAATCACAACATGCAACTACAGTATAAAACCTATAAATGCACTCTTAGATGCTCTCACTTCCCTCTAATGGACTTTCCTTGTAGCTGCACCATGTGGCAGTATGGATATGAAACAGAAATATGACTGCAATACCATCACCAAGAAACCTCCTGTAGATTAAAAAAAAAAATGGAGAAGGCATTGCAATTTAGGCTCCGATGTTGAGGCCAGTGTCAGTAAAGATGAATGAAATTAGTGCAGAATGAGCCCGTATACATGGGCTGAGCACTACATAAAATCATCTGGCCTTTTCAGGAAAAACCTTCCCAGAGGAGGGTCCACGAATGAATGAATGAATGAATGAATGAATGAATGAATGAATGAACAGACGTATCAAGACACAGTTGCATGTTCCTTCTTTAAACAACGTAGTGCATCTGTGAAGGTAGCGTGAGCAGAGAGGAGGGAAGGGTGACATGCAAAAGGAAGGATCACAGGTTACTAATCTCACCGTAATGTCATTTCCTTCAGAGGCTGACCTGATTAGCTGCAGCGCAAACAAGTTTGACCTGCAACATGCACTTCAGATTAGTAGTAGGCAGATTTTTCACACCTCAAGTAGAGTGTAATTATGTCTCTTATAAAGGTTAATTTTGTGATTTTGAGAACTCTAAAAGGCTGGGTGACTCCTCCTGCTGAGACAAACATTTCATCACGTTCTCCTGGACAGTCTACCACGTTCATGAAGATCTCATATCTGCGTATGAGGAGAGAGACATGTGTTTTGTCACTTAAACCCAGAAAGACTCCCAGATCTCAGATGAAATAAATCCTTTGCATGGGCCTGAAACCAACTGATTACGATGTTGACAGTAGCAACTGTAAACACATAGCGACATCTGGTGGCCAAGCAGCGAAACTGCACCAGTCTCCTGTCCTGGAAATGGAAGGAAATGTCACAGAAAACAAATATACAAATGTATGATATGGACTATTTCAAAACTATCAGAAAAAGTAATGAGTAAATTAAGAAATGTCTTTAGAAAATGACCATTTTGAGTCATAACATTTTCTAGTTAAAAAATAAATATCACAGTCCCGTGTCATCTTTAGAGCAAAGCCGCAAAGATTAATCGATTAGTTGTCAACTATAAATTAACAACCAACTACTTTGAGAATGGGTTCATCGATTTGAGTAACTTTTTTAAGAAAAAGGGGACAAAACTCTGCTTCCAGCTTCTTCAATGTGAATATTTTCTGTTCTGTTCTGTGTTGCGGAAAGAACAAGGTTTGAAGACAGTCACCTTTGGCTTTGGGAGCAACATTTCAGACATTGACAGACCTTCAAGAAAATAATCAACAATGAAAATAATCGTTAGTTGCAGTTCTTCTTTATAGCCGACAGAAACACAGCAGCTCCTTCCAGCAGCAAACAAAAACAGACAAGCCTATTTTCAAATCTTTAATATCACAAAATAGTTAAGATAAACGAAATTATCCACAGTGACAACAATCTTAGAAAATTAATGTAATTTGCAAAGACTTTCCCAAAATCAGATCTCTGGCCGATAAGATAAACTATTCCAAAGCGTAAAATAACCATAAAATCTTAAATATCTGAGCGGGATTAAAAAAAAAATATATCTACATTTCCAATCATTCTTCCTGCATCTGTTTATTTAACCAACACAAGTTGGCAAGATGACCTCTGAAATTAAACATTATAACAGGACAATGCAGTGTACAAATGATTTGCTCCCTTAGCTGCTGATGTCATTTTTTCATTATAATTCAAATTTTGGCAAAATAAAAAAGGGACAAAAAAAGATGTGTTTAACAGCTGGTACTGAAAGCATATCATTCTGAATGCAACTTAAATATGCAGGAGAGAGAAAAAAGAAACAATACTGGCACATACTGTGAGTTTACATCGAATACATTCAAATAGAGCCAAATGCAGACGCGGTATCACAATCAAGATGAGTATTTATGCAGGAATTCATATCACTCCTTAAGTTATATCCAACTATTGATTACATGATTTCCAACATGATCCACAAAAACTTTAGAAAAGAGCTGTAATCTCTGCATTTCACGTTGTTTGCCAACATATATTTCTTCTGAACTGACTTCTGAACGGTAACATAAAAAAGGAGCCTGATCATCCATCAACTAATGTCAAACAACCCTGTACCAAGTGATGGAAAAACAACTGTTCACGCTTTCACATTGTTTCTACACTGTTTTGATGGTCTTGAATGTGCTGGACAACATATTAAACCTGTCAGTAACCTGTTGTGTGTGTGTTTAACGCACACGTGGCACATAGTTAACCCTTTAAAGAAAAGTCTGTACCTCGATTTTCAGATGTACATATGATCAATTGTCGTTATCAATAAAAAGGAGGAAGAAACCAATGTGCTACTTCTAGTTCTTACTGGGATCTGCAGGGCTAACAGTTCTGTGATGCAGTAGCCTTTTACTGCAAAAAAAGCCTAATTACCACAATTTGTTCCGTCTTCAAGTCTTTGTAACTGAAGATTTAAATGTGACCTGGAGAAATAAACGGGAGAGGAGGTAGTTTATATCATTTATAGGGCTGCACCCTACAAGTCTATGATTTGAGTCATCAGTTGAGAAGACCCAGAGTCAACTCATATTTTGTCAGCATAGTATACAGAGCAACAGCATGGCAGGCTGTAAACTATACAGAGTTTTAAAATGACCATAAATCATAACACTAACTGTGATGGACGTAGAGATGGGTGATAAAAATGGTAGACACACACTTTTCCTTTTTGTGACTGTGTGGAAAATCTGATGTTTTCACATCGCAGATGATGGAGAAAGGCGTTAAACCTCGAGTCTTACAGGTAAAACGGGAGACTGGTGGGCAGAACTAATAGGGGTGGCACCATCTGATGATTCGGTGTCCACAATCCACTTTTCAGGCCAACTGTAGAAATTAAATGTCCTCTTTCTTTTGTATCCAAAAATCACATAACCCTTAAGCCGAGGATATACTTGCTTTTAACAACGCGTGAGGCTCAGCATGAGGGTGGCTCCTGTATCATGTGTCCGTACGGAACCCTCAGAAATCAACTCTGCAAGATGCAATATGCACATGAGCAGTAGGAGCAGTGAAGCTCCAGTATGGAGAAGTAAAAGAGACAGGAGTCAACAAAAGCAGGGACAACGAGCTTATGTGCCATCTAGTGGTATCCTACAGTACCACGCAGAGTATATAGGCCAGTATGTGAACAACTACGTTCACTACTTAAACGTGTGGTTCAAATGCAAGTATATCTCCAGCCTTTTTTATAAGCAGATCAGCGTTACGTATCCATACCAATAGAATCATAAAGCCAAACAGGTGTCTCTTCCTTGGTTGACGTCTTGTGTGCAATGCAACGCGTTAAAGCCACCGATACTGTGAGCAGAAACATAATTATCTTCAATGTTATATTGTGTTTTAGTGGTGCAAATTAAGAAGTTCAGGACCATGACTGTAGTTAAATAGATCATGATATTATCTTTAGGCCACATCCCTGACCCCCAATGACTAATCCAATCTCCATATTGAGAAGCCAATATTGGTTCAACTGACAAAATTCTGTCTGCAGCCCTAAATGCTTTTAGCACAATTTGGATTACTGGTATAAATTCGACTGGTTTGAAACATACTGAGGCTATAAAAAGCTCCTCAGTCATCAGTTGGCCTCATTTTCTCTCAGCAATTAATTATCAAAGAAATGATTGTAAACTATTTTTTCTGTTTTTTTGCTCATGTTTAAACTATAGCTCAGGTGTACAACCAGAAGCCACAGGTTCAACCTTAGCGCTACTGTACCATCATAAAATATCCCAAAATGCTGGCATCCCTAAAGGCATTGCGACTGTTGTCTATTGCACATTCCCCTCCAAAGTCGTCAAGTACTGTGGGCTCAGCTGGTGGAGGAGAGATGAATGACAAAATGGGAGGAGAAGGACACAGAGAGGGAGAGCAAAGATAAGGAGAAAAGTGGAGAGAGGAAAGGTAGCAAAGAAGCAGGTTTGTGCATTCGTCTGTGAGTCTTTATGAACATACCACAGTCTATAACAAAACATTTAAAAAGCAGCTGAGAGGAACTGATTCTTAGCTTGAGCTCAGAGCTGCGAGTGCTTCTTCTGACAATAACAAAGTTTTTTTTATCTTCCTTTGACAAGGATGGAAAACAATCCCCCCCATCTCGTCCTTACAAACACAGAATGCCACAAAAACTGAATAGAAAGTTTGGTGTCTCTGTGGCGTTACAAAAATATACAGGCGTCAGCATTGCTTGACGGGAGAAGGTTCAATAAATGAAGGAAGGAAAAGGAGTCCTTTTTAATGCCACACAGTGGGACCGTTTGTCTGCAGAAACAGTTCTGAGGTCCACAGCACAGTGGTCTTTTTCCTAATTAGCAGTAGGAGTGCAAGTGTTTTATCATCACTGTTCCAATACTCCAATACTGCGAAAACTGTGATAACGTGGGATGAGTTAGAGAAGCAGCGTCCTGTAAATTTTCAAGCTGCAAAATCCATCCCAAGGTCAAAAGTGAAACTATCTGAGATCACAGAAGGTCCGAACTGTGGTCCCGTCCTCAAGTGAATTAAACCAGCAGCAGCCAACCTTTACCAGTCCATTGGCTGGCAGTTTTATCATAATTATTAAGTAAAACAGAAAGCCCAAGGCCACACTGGGAAGTTCTATCTCATTCACCTCTCCTGCAGTAGTTCTGGTTTGACATCCATGTCGATCCATGATTATTAAGTAGCCGGGACAGCATCAGTGTTCAGGCGAGGACTCAAAAAGTTCTGAATTAGGATTAAATGGTGTGCTGCATGAGTATAATAACCTTCAGGATACAGACTAGTTCTGAGGAGTTGTGGTGTGATCTTCTTTCATCTCCTGTTAACTTCTGGATTCTTAACAGGTCACGAAGGGATTGTAGCACAGACAGTACCAGCGGTGGTGGTTGAAGTGGTTAAACTAAAGCTTCATGTTGCTGAAGTCCTTGGACATACTCTGCAGGTAAGCGTCATGAATGGCGCCGAGGAAGTCAGGGTCGTTCTGGACAGGAAGGAAGTAAACGATAGAGGAGTGAAAAAACTACACCAGATATTGTGTGTGTGTACAGACAATTGGATGACAGGAATTCAGCATCGACACTGGTAAAATACAAATTGTAAAACTTAATATTATGAAGGTGGTACTTCTAAGATAACACACCGCAATTTTCTTAGTTTTCCTTTTTTTGTTATTTGGGTGAACAGATCCTTTAACTTCACAGTAGAGTCTGGAGAAAAGCTTTAGCTTAGACTTGTTCACCTCCAATGAACCAACAGTGCTGCTTTTATGCATCTTATGCTCTTTCTCTACCTTTATGAGGTGTATCAGAGTCTCCTGTAGCTGCGTTTTGCTGCAGGGAGCTTGTGGGGGCTCTACAGCTCCTACAGAGGTGGAGGAGGGCTCGGAGGGGGCAGTGGGAACCACTGATGCTGCTGCTGTTGTTGTCTTATTGACTGACTTCTGGAAGGCGCTGGGGGAGAGAAGCACAGAAATCTCTGGCCCTGGAACAGCAAGACCAGGACTCATGGGGACGGCCTGAGAATAGAAAAGGAAAGATGGGGGTGGGGAAAAAAAAAGAAGAGACAGAATCTGTTAGCGAGGATAGCTAAGACACTGAGAAAGAGTGATATCAGCACACAGAGGAGTAAAAACAGCTCCTCAGAAACAGGCTGAACTCACAGTCATCGGCTTGATCAGGTTTGGAGGCTGAGAGAAAACATCCATCTCCTTGCCATGCTGGAGAAGGGGTTTTCCCATGTGGTCTTGAAAGCTGTGGGGTGGGAACAGCGCGCTTGGCAAGAAGTTTGGTGCGAGGATGGGTTTGTGGATGTCCGAACTCACTCCTGATTTGAGCGTACTGAGTATCTCCTGCCCCAAATAGGCGGCAGGAGCTGCTGATGGTGCTGAGGAACCCTGGGGAGCGACACGAGGCTCTGAGCCGGCTTGAGGGACCATGAGAGGGGAGACTGAGCACAGAGGTTGGGGGTCTGACCTAGGGACCACTGACTGGAAAACAGGGCTGGGGTGCAGCGCATAGGGAGCAGGGAGGAGGCCAGGGGCCTGGTGCCGCTGGTCTTGGGGTGCCAGATGAGGAGGGAGGAGTGGGTTTTGGTGGGTTGGAGTGGGAAAAGACTGCTTCTGAAGGTAAGCAGTGGCGTGGTCACTGGGAGCAGTGGGTGTGTTCTGTGTGGGCATGGTGGGTAGTGAGGGGTCCTTCGGGAGGGATGAGCCAAAGAGTTCCTCAACTGTGATCTGCTTCACCATTGTATGAGAGCTCTAGAGGGGAAAAAAGAGCAAATCTGTGAGCTGGGTGCTGAAACATTTATTTATTCTGCTTTTCTCCCTTAGATATTATTCTAGATGAAACATCATTAAGTTTTGAATATAAAGCAATTTATTGATCATTTTAAAAAATATCACAAGAAATTATGTAAGTGCTGGTAACATGAAAACAATCTTTTCATAAAGCTGGACTATCTATCTATGTCAATTATTTTTTAATTGGTCATACATGACACGAGAAAACGGAGAAAATGGACTTTGGTATTCCATTTGCTCAAAAGATAGAAAATCTACAACAACATGAATGTCCTAGGCCACATGAGAACAATTAACACCCCGTTGTTCTGCAAGCTAGCTGTGGCTTTGCTTTGGCTTGTTGCTTTCAAGCAAGAAAAAAAAAATGGCAGCCTGGTCTTTTCTTATCACAGCTAAACTGTGACTGAAAATGTGTTTCTAGCCCTAAAAATTTGAGAAAAGAAATAGCCAATGCAGTGAGAAATTACTGACTCTTAACTGATCAACACATTTGATCGAAGTTTCGTGAGGCACTGCTCTTTCAATTTGTCTGGGGCATGGGTAAGGGGCTGGCTGGGTGTCAAAGGGTTCATTATGATTAGACGATTCTGTCGGCATTCTAGGAAAAATATAATAATGCGTCCACCTTAAGTAAAATCTGTAGTTGGTAGCCAGCAAATGAGTGGGGACCTATGCGTGCAGGTAAGTTGGAAAGAACCATTGTTGATACTATCCACACTAATTTGATACAAAGATTCTCTTCAAGACAGCCTGTTGCCTCATATAATCCCCGTAGGCAAAATAACTGACACTAGCAGCAGTGGCTTGGGTTGGATGAGTGTCTCTGGCTGTCTGTTTGCAACATGACCAACAATATCAGCAGCGTTCTGCTGCCAAGTGCTCAACCATACATAGGGTGACAGTGACAGCTGAGATAAAAACATGAACCTTCTCTTTGTCATCCTCCACAGTTTTGATATGTAGGAGTTAACAGGAGGGTAATGTACTCAGAATACTCCAATACAGATCATTTTATCAATAATCAGACCTATACGTACCTTTTCAGGTTGAGGTGTGCTGTGTACATGCTCTGTGGTGCTGATTGGTGCTTTCATGTTAAGCTCTGCAGACACATCTGCATCACCCGTCTGAGCCTGCAACATAAACACAAACAAACACACAGATGAGACGGTATGAAAACGGTTTATATTTTTCAGAAAGAGGTGAAGCAAGCAGTTAAGAGCAGCAGTTAAGGAACTGGAATGGGCATAAATTCAGATGCTTGAACAGACACCCTCACAGCTGAAATAATCCTGCATTTGGTGCCACTGTCATCTCAGATATGCGTGTGTGTGACTCATGAGAGTGTACCTGCTGAGTCAGACCTGTGAAAGTGTTCCAGCCTGTGTCTATGAGGTATGCATGGAACAATATCCAGAACTGATTCAGAAGATTCTGGGTTGGTGTCTGAGTGTGTTGGAGCCACAAATGCTACAATTTTACTGTCTGTTGTTGTGTATTTCATAGAGCTGCAACGCTTAGCCAATTAATCAGTTAGATGATGGAAAGAAAAAACTGATAGCCAACTATTTCGATAATCTATGTGTGATAATGTTTCATTCATTTTTAAAGCAAAAATGTCAAACATTTGTTGATTTCAGCTTTTCAAATGTAAGGTTTTGCTGATTTTTTTGGTCATCTATGAAGTAAATTAAATGTTGTTTAGACAAGAGAACAAATTTTAACTTTGGGCTTAGACTATTTTGACATTTTATAAATTAAACAATAAATTGTGAAAAACAATCGGTTTAGAAAAATATTATTAAATTATGAAAATTATGAAAAATGTGTTGCAGCCCTAACAATCTGCAATGAAAAAAAGGCAAAAAGTCCCCAAAAACAGTATTAAATTAAACATATTTGCTCATCTAAGAAACTCAGTAACATGTTATGTTTGCATCTGTGAGTGTCTTTTCCTCCTCACTCTCTGGTATTCCTCCTTGGCTTTGCTGAGCAGCTCCAGGATGTCAATAGGCCTCGGTTCTGCGACACCATTGGTCCTCCGGGGCTCTGCTCTCTCTGGTGACTCCCTCTGAGCATGGTCTGCTTCTTGTTTCACAATCCTGGGGGACAGTGAAAATGTGACACAGAGTCTACACTCCTATCTGTTTATTCAAATAAATGAGTGCTGCTTCTAAAACTAACATCTAATGGATTGAAAAATGTAGAAGCGCTAACAGCGAAGTGGTGCCCTATCTTATCCAAACACAGACAGAGTAAACACATGTCCAGATATTTACTTGACCATCAGTTGAGCAATGCGTTGACAGTCCCTCTTGTCATAGAACCAAATACTGTAGATACCCACTGCAAGAAAAACACAAATATAGTTAGTTGCATGGAGGAGCATAAGCAGCATTACAATGGACAAAAAGCTTCACTCATAAAAAAAAAAAGGGGGAAAAAAAGCTAATAATCTTAAGGTTTTACAATTTGTTTGGAATCATGAATTCAGTCTACAGAGTTTGTAAAACAATAAACACAATAGACTGAGACTCAGCATTTGACAATCGCATCAGTGCACAACATCAGCTGGGCCGTCTGCCCGGGCAGCGTATGAAACTGTCAGCTATAACTCAAGTAGTTCTTAAAAAACAATCAACAATTAATTCTACAGCAAGTGACAAAAGCACATTATAAAACCATAAATCACTTCAACTATAATGCAGAACATCTGCGAATAAAGAACATTTTCAGTCTTTCCTCAATAATCAGGTGGCTGCTTAATGCTAAATGGTGAAGATTCATTAGTTGCGCTAAAGTGAGAGACATTTGTTGCTAGAATAAAACCACCTCACCTCTAAGAAACTGTCTACTTGTTGCACAAAAAAACAAAATCAAACCGTGTGTCAGCAGTTTGTGCCGAAACAATAGCGAGTTAAACTGACATAACGAACATGTCATTTGTGTGTGATGAAACACTGCTGTATTCAAGTCCCCTCCGGAGGCTGAGGTAACCTAGAAACCTGAGTGTTTGCCTCCCTCTAGCATCTCCTGCTACAAATGGGAATATGTAGAGGTGTAAACAGGTGTGTGTGTTACACTGGTCTCTCTAAACAGTGCACACTAAGTTTGAGTACACTCATCAACCTCAGGCAGTGGGTTCACAGGTACTCAAAGAGAGTAAACATTTTTCAACATCTCTGTTTTGGACTCTTGGCTCTTCAGACAAAACTTCTGTTTTTTTTTCCAGCCTTCATCGTTCTCTATGCTTCCTAGTTCACCACAGTGAGAGGAGTCTTGCAACCATCTTGAAGATAGAACTACACAAGCAGTCAAAAGGAATAAAACCCAGAAGAGGACATCATTACTGAAGATTTACTCTAACCAGTCCTCCAGAGGAAACTCTCAGCACCAAAAAAACGAGGAATATCGTCAACTTGTTTTTTTAAATGCACCCAGTTTTGTTCGTCAGCAACTCAAACCACTCTAAGGGATTACAATGCTAAAAAGAGCACCTGAACTCAAGTGAACCACCAGAGAAAGCCCTCTGGCCTGAGGACAAGAAAATATTACATCATGTCTTCCATACCAGGCAGGCTGATAGGCAAACCAAGCCCAAAAGGGGAGCAGTCTACTCTGACGTTGACCCTGGCCATGTTATTTTTTCTCATAAGCAAACAAATGGGAAAACAGCCTAATTCCTTGTTCATTGCCTTATTGAAACTCCTGTTCAGACTTCTAATAGATTATCTTGGTGGCAGCGCTGTCAGTTATTTTCTGAAGATCTGAGGACTTTTACCATTCCTTTTGTTTCACCTGACTTGCTGTAAAACTTTTTCCAAAAGGCCTGATGAGTGTGACTGCAGCATTGGCGCCTTCAATACTTGTGTAACTGAATACATGAAGAAGTAGTGTAATTCATAATCAAACATCATTTTGGCTGTTGCCCCAATGCAGACCAGAGCAATATCAACTGTGGCCAAACCAAGCTGAAACATTTGCAGACTGCTTGGTCATGAGTGGAGGAAGCTCTTCACAAGAGGATTTCTTACTAAATGAGACTCCAAGATGTCAAAATGTCTTCAAGCAAAAGGGAAAAGAAATGTTCCAGAGAACGCTGGGGAGGTGTTGGTTTGGCATTTTCAGAGGTACTGTACCATTATGATCCGTTCTACTCCGTGTGTGTAATAGTGAATGTCTCGTCGATCTGTGCAGATATCTACTTGCAAAATTTGCATGGTGTATACATTTCTTTGAAAGATCGTCTGTGATATATCACCATGTGTTTCACGACAATTGCGGCCCCAAATGTATCAGACGTGTGGCCTTGATGCTTTAGTGTCATTTACTGCTCAAGAAACAGGGGAGCACTCAAAATAATTGGACACAGGACATTGAATAATAATCTGTCTACATCTCATTTTAGTCCACGCGGACATAGATAAATGTATGTGACATTTACTATTTTAGCTTCTACTCTTTAAGTAAACTCACGGTTGCCGTTCCTATATAGCAGGAAGGGATCCTGCAGCTGAAACTCCAGGTCTTTGTTGATCGGCTCCACCAGGTTCTCTGCACTCAGTCGGTTCATGATGGTGAAGCCATGGTGAGGCGAGGCAGACCTGAAATAAACCAAGAGTGTAAAATAATACTCTGGTAGTGCAAAAACTAACCTTTACAATCATAATAGATGTAGTAAAAGCTTTAAAATCTCACTTTGAATAGATTAATTTTTATTTTATTTTCATGAAACAAACACGAGCAAGCATTTTTTGACTTATTACTATGTAATATAGTCTATCCAATACGTTGAAATGTTAAGCAACATAATAATAAAAGTGTTTGGTTGAGATAAATCTCTGTGGAACCCCGATGTAAACAGCAATTGACAGATATTTCACACAACTGAGGGGTCTAAAAGAGAAGCATTGTGTGCACAAAGCCGAAATGAAAAAGAGGAAATAGAATCAAGTCTTTCAACAAATTAAATGTTTGTTTACAAAGACTGCGGCCTACACACGTGCGCAGAATACGTCAACTGGCAGCGCAAACAAACAGCTCAAGTAAACAACCTTCATGGCCGTTCGTCGTGTTTAAGTATTGAAAACAATGTTCGTACTAACCTCGCGTAAACAAACAGGGTGCCCTCGATTTCGGTTTTCTCCTGTAACGATAGAGACGTGTCAGTGTCAGAAAACACAGTTTATCCAAAATGTGCTAAATAACAGCAATGGACGCGGAGTGTTAGCGTCACTGGATCATTTCACCGCTGTGTTAGCTCAGGTGAGATAACGCTAATTTATTATCGAAACGATAAATAAATAAAAAAACACTAAACAGAGTGACACTGGTATCAAAACAGTATGTCTGTGAACATACCAGGACATATAATAGTTTGAAAAGTACAAACATATTTATTTATTTTTGTTTATATGTTTTTATCAAGGTGCTAGCATTAGCATGCTAGGCGAACACTTAGCATACTTTTTTTAATGGCTCTACGCGGAACTGTTCCGAGTGTTGTGACAAACTCACCCATTCGTTCGCTTTGGAGTTGAAGTTGTAGAGAGCCACCTGTCCGGTAACATCGAGCAGCTTGTTTATGTACGGGTCTTGTCTCTGTAGAGCCGCTAAGCTCATCATATGTCCAGCATTGACGGTCTCCATCTTGGATGTGATTGTTGCTCCCGCACGGACGGATTTCTGCAGACACTTGTAACTTCCGCTCTCCTATACGCAGTCCCCGAAAACAGCTGCCCTGAAAAAAAGTTTCCGAGAAACTTTTTTTTATTCCGCAGAGTACATTAACAATTTGTTAGAGTGCAGCTTAATAAGGAAATGTGCGTAGGAAATGATGGTCAGCCATGTGAGCTTAGCAATAGCCAGCGTGCTTTCATATAATAAATAGCCTGAAACCTATCACATGTAATACGCACAAAATGACAATTTACAATGTTGCTTTCATGAAATTAAGGATAAACAGCCTTAATGTGATGACAGAGATACTCTTCGTTCAAAAGTGCAACGGCCAATCATTTTGCTAAATCATTTTCTTACTACTGTGTGGTGCCGTTGATATTAAATTGAATTAAGGCAAAAATAGACATTCGAATTGAATGTAAAACACATTTTACGTTAACAATATGAAAGTGAACCAAAGGCTCATGTCATTTTCTTATCATCAAAGATGTGTCTACTGAAAAACTGTGGATGGTGTTATATAATTCCACATGGCTGCGCTGCAAATCCAATCTGACATCTGGTCTTCAATCTGAGAACCTCCATGCAATAGACTAAATATTTAACGTGTAGGCTACTGTAAATTTCACACTTGCACTTTGAATGAATTCCCAAGAGTTTTGCAGGCATGCCGCAGCCGAAACAAAAACACACACTGGCCACACAAACTCGTAGACTTATAGAAAAAAAACAGATCAAAGTCAGTATTTCCTTTAAGGGCCCCTAATGTTTTATATCGATTGTGATTATTTGGATAGAATACTTTACAATCATCATCTATAAACTTGTAAGTAAACATTTGTCTGACCGGTCATTTAGTCCAGTTGAGCTGCAGCTGCCAGCCTCACCTGCCTCTGTTGAGGGAACATTGGGGCAGGGATTATAATCGGAGGATTACGTGCTGCCGTGAAACTGTTATCCTCCATAGAGGCTCAGGTAATCCAATCACTGGTAACCTTCCAGCAGCTCGCAGCACCGACAACTCATTTCCTCTCGAATCGCCGCGGAGTGAGGGCAGAAAGACGGCGCCATGAGGCCCCAGAGAAGAGCCAGGTGACAGAATGCCGTTCATTATAAGGGGAAGACCCCTGAGGGGTAAGTACAGGGAGCCGGACCAGACTCTTTAGGGGCTTTATCAGACGGATAGAATGAGGCGTGCTGTTTATCCTCATGTCCAGAAATCATCCTGACAGGGGAAAATCGAAGAAACCTCCACTTTCTTCCGATCTGAATGGTTTCTCTTGCGTCAGAATGAGACAAAGGCTGCACAGGACGACTGAGAAACGTAGACCATGCAGGCAGATTCAGTGTTTGTTATTGGCCCACATGTGGCCACATGCTGCGCCCAGCCGTTGCTTTAGTCTTATAAATAGAAGGCAAACAGACCTTTAAGGCAGTGATCAAGCTTTGGGAAACGAGGCCCTTCATTTGTGGGCGTCTTCTCTGTGTGTTCATGTCACTAAATCACATGCTGCTCAATTTAAACAAACACTGTTCATGCAGCTAATTAAGATGATGTCTCATTGGCTTTACTGGCTGTGTTTTTTTTTTTTGTGTGTGTCTCCATTCACACAACGCACAATCGATTCGTGGCTGTTGTTTTAAAAAAAAATGTTTTAAGGCATAATTCCTCAGCTCTGTCTGACTGTAAATATTTGCCAACCCCTGCCAGACTGTTCTGACGCTACCATGGTCAGCAACAGGTGCACACACACACACATCCAAGTCTGATTCCAGTCACCTGCAGCCTGCGATCGCTCTCTAACTCGCCTCTGACCGTCCGCGGCCACAGTGGGAATAATTGACAGCAGTGGATTGACTGCTGCTGTCAGCGCGTCCCCTCGGATCCGCCGTGAATCTGCAGGCAGAGGCACCCGGATGTGGCGAAAATGTTTGGCGCTCCTCTCCGGCTCTGCGCTGGGAAAACATTTTATAATTCAGGTTAGCGGCTCGCTCCGGTCCCCCGCGCGTCGACACCCTCCTGGATGTTTTTTCTTTCCAACGATGAGTTGGATTTGAAACGGACCCTTTCAATGTGGATTCGAGGATGCAAGAAGCAGATGAACAGTCTGAAGGTAAAACAGTGTGCGTGGAGCGCAGGAGGAGAGTTGGAGCGCTCGCTCGCTGCGGGAGAGGGGGCGAGAGCGCTCCTGCGGGTTATTCTCTCTGGATGCCTGTTTATTCTATGTGATTAATGTGCGCCGAGGTCGTGTCTGCTTCCAGGACCCGGCCCAACTTATTTGAGTATTGACATTGTAAGCGCTTGTTCTTTGGCGGCGTGATTCTCATGACAGCGGTCGTCAAATCCGCTGGGAAACGAGTTGTTTCAGGGGAAAATGGTTGAGTAGTTGGTGTAATGCTGTGGTCAAGTGGTCGCTTCGGACCCATGTGACAGCTTGTGGAGGATGCGCTGGATCCAGAGCGAGCTGAGAGACGCCAAATGAACTTTTTTTTTTTTTTTTTTTTTTTTTTTTAAAAAAGGGGCCG
>OMLP01008563.1:1551-38966 GCA_900302685.1 Spondyliosoma cantharus | reverse complement strand
AAAGACTTGGAAAAAAAAAAAAAAAAAAAAACATCCAGCCCTTCAGTCCAGACACCAGCAGGATTTCCTTTGTGTTTTCTGAATTTAGTAGCACTAATAACTGAGTGACCCCTCAGGGCTTGTTGGTACAACAGAACAAGTGTCTTTCAGCCCAGAGTTCAACCTGGTCCTTAGGCCAGAGGTTAAATTTAACGGGGAAATCAAAACAATACTGAGCCACCAGTCGAATTAGTGCAACGCTTCACCTCAGATTTTGTTGGCATACAGTGTCTCCTCATCGCTTTCGCTCTCGTCCTGAAACTCGTGGGCAAGCAGCGACTTCTTGGAGCCCATAGAGGTGAGCCGGATCTCGTCTTCATAATCGTCACGGTGCTGCCGCAGGCGGTGGAAGCCGTCTTTTTGATGATTAGACTTGGCTGCGCACACACACCAGATGATGCACGCTGTCACCACCAACGCTGTCATTGAGGCTGCTGGAAAGATGAAGAGAAATGCACAAGTCAGCTTGACAGCATACTACATACACAGTTTGTAGCTGGGAGAACATTGAGAGACTTGACACAATAAACATTGCACTTCTCTTGTGCCAATGACGGATCCAGTGGGAAGACACTTTGACTTCAGAACAAGAACATTTCTAACAGATGTGACTGCAATTTAGCTTGATGGCATACATTTAATTGATTTATTTTTATTAAAATTCGACACTTGCATTCTGCCATGTAAAAGTTTATCTTTATACTTTAAAACAAATTACAGTAACAAATCATTAAACAGTTTTTAGCAACATTAAATCAAAACAGATCAATATAAAACTACTAGACTGGAATACACACAGTCACATCACAGCAACCAAAATAAAAAAATGTTCTACGTTAAAGGCTTCATTTTGATGTGGACAGATCACATGATGCATATAATCTATGATGGTTACAAAAGATCTCTTCACAGACATGCTCACCTGCACTGGCCACCACAAACTCTCTGGGCAGGCCAAAGATGTTGTTGTCCATGTCAAACTCAATGATGAGGGAGACAGCAGCTTCATATGAAGACACCACCACCTGCAACACAGAAGAATATTTTTCTATTAAAGAAAAGTGTCTTAGGAAGGCTTCCAGCAACATTCTTAATGGGGGCGGTTTAAGTCAAAGATCAGAATCAAACTCTTTATTTCTATAATTACTTTATGTGTGGTAGCCTCTGAATATAAACTGTTGCAAGGTAATACATGTCCTAAAAGCTGTGGCAATGATTACTTGTTTCTGGAATTTCACCAACACTGATGAGAAAAGAACATTAGTGTGTTTTGGTGACTTGCGAAATTCATATAATTGTGTTTTATGGCCGTTGTTTCTTACTAACCTTACTTCTTTACTAACTTCAACAACAAATAGAAAATCGTCTCATCCATTCTCTCGGTTTCTCCAAACAAAGCTTGAAGGCATTTAACTGTCTGCTAAAGCTCCCTACAGAAGCGGTGTCATTAATGACCTCATTAGAATACCTCACTTGCAGGTGTGACTGCTTAGTATAATCTGCTGCAGGTTGTCTTGCTTGTCCAAAATAGGATTTGAGCGCTGGCTCAAAAAAATCTAAAATTACTCAGCTGATCTTCTGAGAGGTAGTTTCCAAGAATCTCAGAATTTACCTTTTGTAACTTGCTTGATTTTTCTCCACAGGAAGAGAAGTGCATCTCATTTATTCACAGTGTCGTTATTGAAGTGCAGTTTAAAAAAAAAAATGAGGAAATTAGATTCAATATTTGGGAAACAAGGCTTTCTATCCATGTGATTCAGCGATGTGCTCTGAACACACACCCAGAGAATTGTTGCGAAAGAGTAAGTGCTCCTCTTGATCATAATTTCTTTCCAATTCTCAGTAAAAAAAAAAAAAATGGTTTGCTGCTTGTTTTCTGACATCAAGACACAGGAGAACCTGAACAGAGGCGTCCGAGTCAACTAACGCTAATGTCACTTTAATTTCCAGAGGAATAAAATGCGTCCCTATGGTCTGAGGCAGAGTATTCGATGTCCTAAGAAATATGGGGAGACTATTAAGGAGAGAAAATACATGTTGGCCCCAACGTATGATTTGGACCTTGTATGTGAGAAGAGTGAAGCAAACCGCCAGAAACCCCTGGAGGACAGGTATATAAGGAATGCAGCTGTTCTTCCAGATCTCAACGTGCCCCACAGCATCAGAGCTCTAACTACTGAAGAGAGGACTGTGTCAGCTAGTCAGCCAGGACCTCTGATGATCCACGGCTTCACCGTACCGGAGTACCAGCAGACGTATCACTCAGTGGTGGATCCCCTGCTCTTTAGTCCGAGCAGGAAGCTCGCAGCCTATAGTCTTGAGCTGGGACGTCACATTAAGGAACATCTGTTTAAAGAGCTGGCCTACCCCACGCTTCAGATTTCAGAACAGCCAAATGGAAAGGTGGAGGTGATGGAGAGATTTTGTGTGCTCCGTTCTACACCTTTTATAGACATACACAGTAAAGGAGAACCACAATGATATTCTCCCACAGACTCTTACATGCAAGTCTGCTCTCTCCCATACTTGATTTACACAATTTTTGTTTTTCTTGAATTATAATGTAGTTGCTGAATTTAGATTTCAAATGTTTGTTGAAGAGAGAAAAAAAAAAAAAAAAGTCAAATCACGCAAACCAAAAAGGCCCAAATCTGCAAAAGCTGGAATTATAATTGGTTTGTATCTGCCTAAACTGCTGAAGTAGTGCTGCACCATAAGGTAAAAGATCTATTATTTGAAAGATACTATGATCGAGATATGATTCATGGTAATTTCTGATTCACAATTTTCATTTTCACTGAAATAACTATTTGAAATCATGATGAATTGACATTTGTTGGGGGCTGTTATGATTAATTGTGCAGTCCTACTCCGAAGAAGAAGAAGAATCATCATCATCAAATAATTTGTTTGAAAACCTGCCAACCATTTAAATAATGCAGTGTACTGTATGATCACTCCCTGTTCAACTGTGAACATGTGGTTGCAACAGATCTTTCTGTTTTCTAACAGTAACATAAAAATCTACATCGAAAACCAGAAACTCTGAGCCTCTTATTTTATACTGCATTATCATCCCCAGATGTAGTACTGAGATGAATAACATTTGAATTCTAAGATAATATGAAAAATAATGAATTTATGAATAAATAAGACACTATACATTGGATTTACTCCATTCATGGCCATCTGCCTGAAAGCTAGTACACTGCAGGTCCACATAATACATGGTAGGTATTTAACTGTGTACCTCTTGTCGTTGTTGTTGGTAGCCATCAGCGACAGCTTCAATGTTGTGGTTGCCGGGAGCCAGGAGTGCATGGAAGTATCCGCCCTCTACAGTAAAGACTCTCACTCCCCCATTCAGTACAATGATCGCCCCAACAATAGGCTTTCCACTCTTGTCCCTGACCACACCACGCACCCCTTTATGGACCTGAATAGGTAGAAATTTAGAGAAAATTAAGGATATATAATGATAATAATCTTAAATAGTTGAAATATCTAAAATAAAATTGGTTTCAGTACACAAGTCACACAATTGTTAAAAATGACCATTAAACATCACCATTTTGTGCTGATAATATCTCACGTCATACCTCCACCAACATGCTGAGGAGAGGCTTTTTGTTCTCAGCCCAGAGTGTAGCCAACTGCTCCGCAGGAGGGTACAAACAGCAGTCAGTATACACTGTGATTTCTGGACAGTGTCCAAAGTCCATACTGAAGTCCTGGGAAGACACATAGACACAAGATGACACATGAGGCAGTACTGGAGCAGAGGCCCATATCTGCCTTTGCTTTACTGCTCATTTGATTTGACCGATATCTCTAAACTAAAATTCAGGATCTCAAAAGTGTTTGACAAGCTGTCAGTACACAGCATTTTGCAAAAATAAACCCAAAAATTAAGTGTGCTCTTTTATTCAGTTCACATGATAAAAACACTATGTAGTGCAGCCTGGAGATCATTTTGACTGCAGCAGCTGCAATCACAGACATCGCTTTGGAGAGACTAACCTTCATGCTCCCCATGTGACTTAGTCTCTCTGCTGCCCTCATGACTCCATCTGGGATGTTGCCTACTGAGCAACAGAAAAGTTCAATTGTTTTTCAACTGCTTTCATATCATTAATGACCAATATAACAAGAATTATTCATAGTACTTCAATTACATACTCTGCCCATTATTTGAACATCCAGTCTCCCCGAGGTGCATCTTGGGGTGGTTGTTGGCATATACACTTGCCAAGTACTTCAATGTGCCCTCATTTTCAACTGGAACAACATTTTCAAAAGAAAGATTAAATAAAAACGCACAGCCACATTTAGTACTATCAATAAATGTTTAACAGCAATCAGTGTTGAGATGGTGGATCATTTGTTCAAAGCTTGGAAAACTACTGTTATATAATGAAAAACTGAGAGAAGAAGTACGTCAGTTATAACAACGTTAACGTTATAACACCATAAATGATATATAACATTTATGGTTTGTAGATATTGGTGGGGGGGTTCCTCTTCGTGGGTGCATGATTGTGCTCAGATAATGTCAAGGAAATCAGCCAGTTAGATTTTCTTGAATGTATGTGGAGAATTTTGCATCATCAGGATTCATCTATCCTCAGGGCATCAAGTATATCCGTACCAAATTTTTACAGCAATCTAACCACAAGTTTTTCATAATGACAACTAATTTTCCATCCTTAATCACTACCTTTAAAAAGGGGGCAATCTCACCACGTTGCCTTGTTTGTTTGTGGATAAATGAGATCCTCGGAAAGAGAGGAAATCACAGTTACTACCACCAGCTGGTCTAGGAGCTAGTCCTGGATGATGGTCAGTGCAGGGCTTATTATTAATTATTTTACGAGTCAGGCTGCCTTGCTAGCCAACTAAAACAACTGGAAAAAGGCACTTATCACTGCAAAAATTGCGCTGTCTGACCGGGCCCTTTGCCATCAGACAGTCAATATGTCAATACACTGTAAACTATATAACGTAAAAAAGCAGATTCTTTTTATTAATTTTTGAATAAGTATTCAAAGCAGCTTTCTGCATAGTGGTGTTACCAGACTGGACAGGCTTGTCGTAGGGGTAGGTAGCAACAAGGGAGCCTCCATCAAGAGCTACAGACAGAGTGTAGCCCTTGTCCAGAATCAAGTCCATCATCGCTCTGGTCTCAGGTTGACTCTCTACAACACGCTGAGATGCATTGCCTAGAAAAGGAAGAAAACAATTTTATATAATCTATGGTTATTTATGTATGCATGTATAATCAATGACATGTCTTTGTTTCTTTCACAATTTTTTTTTCTTTTGTCTCTGTGCCTCGGTTTAACTGAACACACAACAAATCCATACAACTGACCAAAGAAATCAGTGTCCAGGTCCTTGCCATGAGCATTGGCCAAGCCCTGGGTGGAGGTGCACTGCTTCTCAACGGACTGTTCTCGCCCATCCGGGTTGATGGAGGGCACGATGACAATCCGAGTCTCATTGACAAGCTAGGGAAGGGAAATCGAGAACCATATACTTTATCTACTAGGACTGTGTAAAACAAGATTACACAACAGACTAAACCTAGTTCCAGATGTGAAAGAGTGCAAATTTCTCAGATTTCTACTTTTGAAAGGGTTTAGGTTTATACATATGGTATATAATACAATGTATTTCCTAAAGTGGTCCTAAGACTCACCCTGGTGATGGCTGGGTTCTTCCCATAGTTGATACACAGGCAGGCAGCAAACTCCAGCAGCAGCTCTGTGCCCACTGGGGCATTACCATGGATCCCTGCCACAAAACGGATCTTGGGCTCAGACGGTTCAGCTTCACCTGGTTTGTTGGAGATTTCCAGAGCCCAAATGGTTCGAAACTCTACACTTTGACCCAAACTGGACACAGACAATGAGAAATCAGAAATATACGTCAGAATTAGAAGATAACTGAAGTTATGAAACACAGAGCAGATGTGGCCCGCATTGATTATGTATTTACATATGGCATACAAAGGATATACAGATATGATGTCAAACATTTATGTACCTGTGAAAGGAAATTATGTTGATTGATTCAAATACAGGGCTTGGGGAAATATCAAGTCTCCCTACCTGTGTAAAGATGTAATTTGGGGAAAGTTAAGAGTGAGGCCTCTCAGGAAGGCAGACAGCTCTTTGTAACGTTGATACCGGAAGCTTTTTTCTGTGGCCGTGTCCCTGACCAACTTCTCCAAACCCTGGCCTAGAGAGAGGTCCTTGATCAAGCTCTCAAACTCCTTCTCAGATGGGTTCTGGGTGGGTTGGGGGCCCTCGATTGACTGGCCATTAGAGTCCGAGAGTATACGGGTAAGTCTGAAGTCCACCATCTCCACTCCATCCTTTTGGACTGTGGCGTAGGTCCTCACAGATTTATATCTGGACAACAGAGAAAGTTAATTATGCCTCTGGAAATAAGGGAAACTAACCGCAGGGAAATGTATGGAAACATCATGGTAATTTCTGTTTGTTTTTCCTTTTTAAAAATTCCAAATCTCACCCATGGGCAGAGGCAGTAATAGAGTAAGTCCCAGGAACCAGCAGCCTCCAGTAGTCTCCAGAATGAGCTGTGGTGACGTTGTGGTCTATACCCTCCACATTAATGGTGGCATTGGGAATTCCTGTACCATCCCTGCTGTCAGAGACTGTGCCCTTTACTCCATGGTGGACCTACAAAGGCAGATTATCATGTAAATGTGAGTAGACGCAAAACTGAGTAGAGTGAGGAGAAACTCCAGGTTCATGTTAAGATTTGTGTTCATCACCTGGTGTATAAACTGAAGCAAGGATCGTCGGTTTTGTTCCCAGTATTGTGGCAGGTCCCTGGCGAAGGGGTACTTCACACAGCCCAGCTCAATGGTCACCTCGAAACAGTTTGTGTTTAAATAGTTCCAGTCCTGCATGCCACCTGGAGAAGAAAAAGGTTTGTTTTAATCTTGAAAGCTTCAATTTAAAGCCGCTTCAGTATGTGCAGAATACATCTTGATTTCAATTCTAAATCACAAATCACTTGAAAAAAATATTACATTTAAAAGATCTGACTCAAATAAAAAAATCTTTACAAAATATGCCATTTGCAGACAAACCAACTGACTAAACTTGTACATAAAACATAAACATCAATCTAAGTGTCAAAGTTTGACATGTGGGAAAACTGTATCTTCTCAATCAAAATAACTTTCCTAATTACAAGAAAAAACTGAAAATCTCTTGTATACAAGCAAGCCTTGGTTGATCTCCTGTGAAAAACAAATTAATGTGGTGAGGAACAATGGAGGATGAAAAAATATAGGCATACCAGGAACATTGTACCATTGGGCACCATTGGTGATGCCCTCCTCAAAATATTCATCGGGGTAAAGTTTCTCACAAGGGTGTCCATTGTGCATCAGAGGATTCTCCTGCACACACATCACACACAAGTTAGAACTCAACAATGAGTACTTTTGTTGTCATGTTTTGAAACCTTTTCATCTCCAGTCATTTCATCACTGATTTCACAAAAAGCCAGTGGCTTTTGTCAGCCCTAACTTTGTTATGAATTACACCATGAAACCACAAGGACACATTATTCAAGCCTGCAGACGTGCAGTGTCCGGTTACCTGTGAGTAGGCCAGAGAAACCTGCTGAAAGACTTTGTCATCAGGTGACTGGCTGTACTGAGATACCCCTCTTCTGTCATCATCATAGGGGTAGTTGACGACCAAGGAACCTAAATTCCGCAACACAGAGATAAAACAGACAAACAAGTAAAAACTATTGTATATTTCCCCTTTGTTGATGGTATCAAATGAGGTATAGAGTATCGTTTTTTTAATACAAGAAAAACAAAATTACTTGCTAGATTTTTCACGAGAAAAAACACGAAACATGCAAAAACATACACAACATATAAAACTGCAAACATGATTAACATACCATCCCTATTAAAAAGGTGACAGTGGCACTGAAAGATTACAATTTTGGGCCCTAAAAGCTCAAAACAAGCCCGTACCTCCATGTAGGTTGGCCGACAGGACGAAAGGGTTGCCCTTAAGCCAGTTCATCACAGCCACAGTCTCTGGCTGTCTGGGCTCTGTGATGGTGGCAAACTGGTCGGGGAAGTTGCGATTCAGGTCAAAATTGTTGCTGTTGTTGCGTCCTTTGGTGCCCTTTTCATCACCTGTGAGGAAATAAGTGCAAATGTTGAGCTATGCATCTGTAACCATGGCATGTTTCTGCTCAAAGATATCTACCTCCTCATCGTCACCTCCTCTATACTTCCTGTTACACATCAGCAATGGCTATCAGCTAAAAGATAATGGTACATGATAAGTAGCACGTTTCGTGAAACTTCCACATACTTAAATAGAATCGATATAAGCAAAATGGTCTGACTATCGGGTGAATAGATGATTGCAATGATGATAATTGCAAAGTAAATGAGAAGAACAGCCTAAATGCCAAAAATAACACCAATTCAAAAAAACACTTATTACATTGTGAAGTCTATGTGTAGGAAACACTGTATTGCCTATTTCTTTGTGATTAATCAGTATTTCCCCTTTATATGAAAGTGGTCACTTTGCAGCCCTGTCTTGGCTGTAAGTTTGATAGCTTTCTTAGTGGCATACAGAGCAAACAAAGGACCGTTACTCAAGCGATCAAATTACTGTTCAGGTCTTGTAACGGTACACCTTTGCTCATGTATCCAAAGCTATAAATGAAACACCTGTGTGCCATCTACACCAAAAAACTTGCCATAATGATACAAGCCCTACTTTCCTACTGTGCAGGTAGAGTTACTGTGTTGTTGTTCTTCCCCTTTCTTTTACCTTCATTGGATGCCTCATAGCCATCTGGGTTCATAGAGGGCATGATGTGAATGCGGGTATTGTTGACCAATTTAGTGACCTCCAGGTCAGTACCATAGTTATGGCACAGGTACTCGATGAGGTTAAGCATTAACTCTCGACCCACCACTTCATTACCATGCATGTTGGCCACATACTTAAACTCTGGCTCACCTGATGAGGAAACAAAAAAAGGACATGAATTACATGAAAAACAAAGGAAATAACTACGTTAAGTATCTGTGTCAGACATACCGTGCTCATGGACTGTGGGGTTGTCTGAAATGACCATCACATAGAGCTCCCGTTGTTCCACTGAGTGGCCGACTGAGTATAGATGGACGATAGAGGGGAACTCGCTGCTGTACTTGCGCAAGAACAGTTCCATGTCTGCGTAGTTGTGGTGACGAAATACCTGGGGCTGGATGGGCAGGTGTTCTGGCAACGGAGGGCTGTTTCCCTCAGAAGGAACCACCCGGGTCTGGGTGGAGTTAGAAAAGTTGGCGGCGGCGGTGGTGGGGATGTTTGGATCATCGGTGGATGGTATGGAGGGTGTAGCGGTACTACCTGCAGCCTCACTGACCACAGGTGCCAAGGTAAAATTACATTCTGTGGCTTCGCCCTCCAACACCTGGACGCTGTAGACTGTCATTGATGTGTACCTGTGGACATGAAACAATACACATGTTCAGTGTTTCCCAAAGGTTTTTGAGGACTTTGGTGGGTAGACCTCTGGCTCTGAAGGGGTGTCGGAAGGGATGTAACATTTTTATTTGCCAGTAGTCTGTCAGTCTGGTGCAATTTGAGAACAAGATTAAGAGGCTACATCATAACATGAACATAAGTCCAGCAGTAGTCCAGAGTTTTAGTTAAACCTTTACTCATAGGTGTGATTGGCAAAGGACAAAAAAGCAGGAAAATATACGGCTCCACTACGTCTCTCTTTACATGTATTTTGTTCCGTTGTTGGCTTCAGCTAAGAAAGAAATAGTTCGCCCCACGCGTCCAAAATTCTTAGAACACAGTGTAATAACCCTTTAAATGGTGACTACTGGTGAGATTTTTGAAGAAAAAAAAAATCATTTTGAGGATTTCAGAATCAGAATCTAAGACATGAGACTAAATAGTGTAGAAGTTGCTGCTTGACAACATGTTAACCTCTTGAGCATTAGAGAACTTTTTTACCATTATTTTCTTTATCATTATATATTTGTCATGGAAACAGAATCTGTTTCAGAAGTCAGTGGGCCACATGACATGGACGCTTATTGAGAAAAAAAATCATAATCTCTGCATATTAATATTCATATAAAATAGAGGAAGCACTAAAGTACAATATAGAGATCTGTGTCTCATTCGTCCAGTTTACTAAAACAACCTGCTGCTGGTTTGGACTCACTGGGTCACATGACATGGAAGATATTGAAAAAACGGCAATTACTTTGTATTAATATATTTATGCTAAGTAATTTAATGACGGTCCCTAAATCAGTGTCCAGTGGTTCAGCGCGAGGCTCTGGGAGGCGAGCTAACCGTCCTCCTGCTGCTCACACTGGGTAAACCTCAGTAAAGTCGCTGGACCCGAGTGAATATCCGCCGAATATCCAACCTGAAACTAACTTCACCCGGTTCGATGAGTCGCCTGTTGCAGCCTATGAATAGGATGACGAGGATTTCAGTCACTCAGCTTAAACGGTGACTTGTAGAAATTATACAAATAGCAGTAATGACAATAATAATCGATTTCAAGAAAACTTAGGGTGTAGTGCTTTCACTGTGTGCAACTTAAATTTGCCCCCCCATGATATTATACCGACAAATAATGTCTATTTTTTTTTTTGCGGCGCCGCTGAAAATCCAGCAGAATGCATGTAGAGGAAACACTGACACATCAGATAACCTTCTGAAATTCCATCGTGACAAATGGATGGAATACTTGCGAAGTGACATAAAGACATGAATCTGAGGCACAAACGTTAACAGTGGTCATTATGTTTACCAATACCCGTGCCTTGCCATCACCCCTCAAAAAACAATAAAAAAAAAGGTTGCTGCTGGAAACATCAAGTTTAATTTTGTGCATGTGCACTTTACTCTCACTTTTGTCAGGCACAATGTCACAGAACACAGCACTGGAAGTGGCTTAAAGCGAGACATTGACTTTGACAAGAGCAGGGAGGTTGAGCATATATGGCTCTGCTCAGACTGTGCGTGACTGACTGGGAGTGAGATGCTTTGCATCGTTAGAGATCTTTAATTATGAGAAGTGTGAAAATATTTTCGGTAAGAAACTGTGGTGGAAACAATGAGACAGGCCGCCACAGTATAGGTACATGAACACTGCATACTTCAGGACTTCACTTCCACCTTAAAATAACCAGGAAGTAGAATAATTAGACATCACAGATGCCATAACATAAAAAACATCAGTCCTTTAAAGGTGGGGTGAGTGACTCTGCATAAAAAATGGTTAATTATTGTTGTTGGTCATCAAATACCATGCCCTGGGAGTGAGAAATATAAACTATATTTCTCCTGAAACACTCACTCCAGCTCGAAGTCTCTGTACCAGGAAATCATTAACCAGAGAACTTGTGAAACACATTATTCTTCAAAAACACAATATAACCCTAACCCTCTCTTCAAGAGGTGTTCTGAAACTCCAAAGAGGAAGTAACTGATATTGTGTTTTTCTTCAGTACATAATGGAGAGCTCGAGACAGAGCTTCATTGTCTGAAAATGTTACTTCATTCATTGTGATCTGGCAACAAGCGGCCAGTTACATACCGCTCACTTGTCTGTCATTGGTCACTGTCATGAAATTTGAAACCTGACTTTTGTTTCACTGTTTAATGTATAACCTCTATTGATGAAAACCTGCTTAATCATCAAAGGTTAATGGTGATACTCACCCTGGAGCCACAGCTGTGATGTTGTATGTTCCTGGGAGTAGGAGGCGGTAGTAGTCCCCATATTTTCCTGTGGTCAGGTTGTGACGAATGCTTGTCACCACAATGCTGACGTTAGTGAGAGCAGCTCCATTTAGCGCCTCTTTCACGTAGCCACGGACACCTATATGGACCTGGAAGACATCAGTAATGTAAATACCAAGGACGTGTTGTACGATGATGGTATATTTCTTTCCAATTAATAAAAAAGAAAAACTTTACCTTTTCAATATAGGCTACCAGAGATTCCCTGTTCAGATCCCATTCATTATGGAGCTGAGCAGCAGGAGGATATTTGCAGCAGCTAAGCTCCATGGTGATTTCCAGACAGTTTCCATAGAGGTAGTTGTAATCCTGCATCCCTCCTAGAAAACAGGTCAGCAATGTAATAAACCAATAATGCTAAAGATGGCATAACACATTCAATCATATGTTATACAAGAGAGAAGGATGTGTCTCAATGCAGGAATAACAGGACGTAATCATATAGTAAAATCTTATCTATGCCCTACCTCCCTATATGTGACTCCCACTGGAGCCAGGCCAATTGACTGACAAAGAAAGAAGCTTTGTCTGGAAAGGCTTGAGTCTCTTCAATGCCACAGTTTCAAGATGGTGTTTAATGTGGCATTAAGCCATGACATGTGCAGTTTGCCAGTCAACCTAACCCCCCAAAGTAAGGCAAACAGAAAGATACACAGGAGAGCCGGCTGTTTGGCTGGCCGTCCCACTGGAGCGACAGCAGGAGGGTTGCCATGACCGCCTGCTGGGTGTCCACAGGAACCCAATCAAACAGCCACTATTTGCCACTTTGTAGCAGTCAAAGTGAAAAGACTCACGCAGCAACAAACACTGACAAATAACTTCTGCAAAGCAACCAGCAAACAACCATTTTCAATGAGGAAAACATGGACCACACCACAACAGATAACTGCAACCATAAATTCTCACATATAGTGCTGGACTATCAAAGAACAAAGTCAAAGTCAAGAACAAATTGTGACAATTCTACCGCTTGTGCTGACCATGTGGTTAAACTGCCAGACATTCATACCAACCGTCTGGGATGTTGAGCTCCTCCTGAAAGTCATAACTGACTTGACTTGAGGAAGCGCAGTAAAGAAAATTACAATGCATCTCTCACAAGCTAAATGCTGCAGCATGTGATGTGGTATATGCCTTGGCTCTGAGGGCAGGCGTACCGAAATATACCCTCGACCACAAACACAGAGGTCTGTCCGAGTCATTCCCGGTCAAGCGACAGCTGTTCGTTCTGGAACTTAGCGAGGGTGACTGTCTGCCAGGTCATTCACTGGAAACTGTAAAGAGCAACTTCGGAAGACATAATAAACTCTTAACAGCTCGTCTGACAAGATTCAGATTTTGTTATTCGTTGTAAGAACAGATAACAGATTTAATCAATACAGGAGGGGCATACCTTTGTATGCATGCCTTGTATGCCCTGGGGTAATCCATCGATGGTAAACTTTTGGGTATAAACATTAGCAAGAGAGCCCTGCCCTCGGAGCTCATTTTGAATGTGTGTCAGGGTAATTCATCAGAGGTTTTACCCCTGTGGTGGCAGCAGGGTGCTATGTCAACCAAGCCTGTTGATGATGAGCAAATAACGCCAGAGAAGAGCTCTGGAAATCTTTACCTGGCCCCAACAACGTGACAAACAACCCAAAGCCCTAAAAAGCCCTAAAGTCCGGGTCATAAGACGTTTGCCGTCATCCTGTGCTGAATTACTTTAAGTAGTTTGAACTGAATCAAGCATCACTCACTCAAAGTAAACACCTCCGACGTGCTGATAAAGCATGACAAACACAGTCAGACTACCGGGGCCCCAACCTTAAATATCCTGTCTATGTACCGGATCCAGTGACACACCCTGAACTTAGCAGGAAACCACAGGCCCGACAATGGAGCCAAAATCTTGTTAAAGCACAGGGATGTTTAGAAGAAAGAATAACTTCAAGGACTAGGCTTTTTCTGCGCAATAAAGAAAGTAAATACTGTCATGTGACAATCAGCAGTTGCTATCAGAGGTCAGAGTGTTCACAGGCACACCGAGGCCTCACATTATCACTGTAATACAGCTGTATTTCCATACAGTAAAATTATATTCTAGACCATGTTCTCTTGCATGTCTGCAGACAGTGACATGTATCTTTCAACACACACAGGATTACACAAACTTAGGCCTTAAAATCTGATTTGACAGTTTAGACTTTGAACACAAGAAACATTACAACACAAAGTGGACACAACCCAAGACAAAACACGTAGAAGAAAAAAATACAACTGACAATATGCATTTGTAACAACACCAAAGTGCTCTAGTTATGTGCTAACGGTTACAGTTCAAAAGTAAATGATGCTCTCTGAGGCTAGACTGCGCCAAAAGATTATGAGTCCAGATAACGTGTTATGCTGAATCATTATTTCAAGACCTGACTGCCACACAAAAAACCTCCTGTCCCTGACTCCTGGTCCTGGCGTTCTGCCTGGGTCACTCATTATGTCACTACAATGTCCTGGCCGGTTCCATCATTCCATCATGCCATTAGCCCAGATTTAGAAATGACATTTCATCCACTCAGATGTCACAGACAGATACAGGCATTGTCCATTCGTCTGATTAACACTTTTTGGAAAAATATGGACAGTATTGCTGCTGAAATTTTTAATAACTGGCTTCTATTACAGCCAGAGCTTTCTCTAACAGAATACTGAATGTTTTAGTTGAGAAACTGCAGCAACAAAATAGGTAATCTTCAATTAAGACAGCCATTCATTTTCTCATTGTGCTTGTAGTTTTCTGAATGCAATTAAAGCCAAGATTTACACAAGAGTTTGTGCTGATGGCTTTGGTAATGATTTAAATCTCCAGTTCCTTCAGATGTGTGACATGTAATGACATAATATCACGTTATAGTGAGATGCAACAGGGACAAATGATTATTTTCTAAAGAAACCTAAAAAAATGAGTCAGTTTGACTGCCTACATTATAAAAACTTTGGGGGAGGATGCAGATAAATTAAACTGGAGCACCTTTTAAATAAATTACTTTTGCTTCAGTTCAGCCTGTAGATTTCTCCTCTCGGCCTGATGGATCAATAAACACAACAATAAATTCAACTGAATTTGAATGTCCCAATTATTATTTGTGAGCTAAAAACTGGTACCAGGTACCACATGGAGTAGCTGGCACCACTACTGAAATCGGGAAATACACACACTAAACATCTGACACGTTTACCAAAGGAAACAAGGTAAGAACAAAAGCACAGGAGCAAACAAGGTGCTCATGTACATGCTAACCCATGGGAAATCACCAATTGGAAGAAAGACCACCCTTACATATAATTTACTACAACAAAGCAAATCTCAACGGGAAAAGCAGTGTGGTAACCTGAAGCTGCAGACACTGACATCACCAGCTCACAGCCCGTCGCACAAAACAAAATAAAAGTGTGCTGATCAAGTTTCTGCTCAAGGGATGTGAACAGAGCTGATTCTGAATCCGAATGAAGAGGAGTTCGCTAGGAAAAATAAACCAGCCTCTACCAGAGAATATGGTTACATACACCTTACGTATGAGTCCGAGGACTTGACCCGACGGACCACAGGGTTGAATGTGCCAACAGTGTAACGTTTCTACTTTCCTCACAGTTTTTTTTATTATTGGCTTTGACATACAAACACAGTAAGTGGTGCACGTTTTGAGCGGAAGCGTTTTTCAGTGTTTTGACACCTGGCAAACCCAAACCTAGGACACAATATTCAGTGCTTCAAAGACTTGAAATATTAAGAGCCTGAAATTAGTTTTGTTCCGTTCCAATGTTGAGTATGAAGAATAAGTCAACTCTAGTCTATTCTATTCTACAAACCTGTACACCATGCAGCCAAAAGTACAGTATGTGCACAGTAACAACGAACTTTGGATCCTAACTGAGCTCATTAGCTGAAAGAATAACTGGAATCCACCTCTAAGCGTTTTGATGAACAAAACTATTCAGCAGCTTTATTACGTATGATCTGCAGTGAGAAAACCTGTGCATGACAAAAGCCTCAGCTGTGCTACACCGAGCGTAAAAGGTGCTGCAATAGTTTGTTGGTGCATCTTCTTAAACAGGTTGTAGCTTGTGCACAACCTGTACTTGTACAAACCCACATACGCTGCATACAGGCCAACAATAAGAAGTTACATTCTTGGCCCTCAGATGGGGAGATATCAAGCAGCAACAGAGGACAGACCAGTTGTGTTCAAACTTGGGGTGGGCACAGAGCGACTGAAAGGGGGATGCAGATGATCAGGGGAAGATATGGAGTAAAACCAAGCTGCAATGAATTCAACTCGGATCCAGCTATCGTTGTTAGCAGGCTGATAAACATGTGGGTTGGGGGACATTGGCTTTGTTGTGAAGAGGGCATGACAGAAAAATATTGAGAACCACTGGTTTTGACCAACACTACAAATTAGGTATGTCCTAATTCAATTCTAAATCAACATTCAATCGAAGTAAGTTTTCGTTTTGGTTCCTCAAATTAAAAGTATAAGCGATTCTTCCACATCAAAAGTAAATAAACAACACTTCAAAGACAATACAGCTAGCTCCCCCACAGCCTGCAGCTGCATTTCCAGACACTTGTCCTTTGTCTTAAGACAAACAACTGACCAGTACCAAAGGAAACTCTAATGAGATGTTGGGTTTTTCTTTTTTTATATATCCTTTAATGATTGAATGATAATTTGTTTAGGAAGAGGGTTTTCCCCTTGCAACCAAACTGTGAGGGTAAGTCAGTGTGAGGGAAGTCGAACAGTGGTTGTCCAATACCGCTTTCTATCTAAGAATTAGAAAAATTTAAGTGACACACTACAAACAGATTAAACAGCTCTGTTTGCCTGCTGTCTACAACAAATATAAAACTTGTACCACATAAGAGAACAATAACTGGACAAACTGTCCTCTTACACAACAATAGGTCTTCATTCAAAGACACAACCCGTCAATTACTCTTGGCCATCTCCATGGCAACACACAGCCTTAGTGTCTCACTTCAAGGTATTAGTAGACGTTTTATGTCTATAACAACAAGTGAGAAGGCTCACTGTCGTCCATATGGCACAAACTGTACAGGATATGACCAGGATGAACTCCTTAGACTGACTCCAGCTCACATCCTCCACTCTCAACTACAATAGATAGATCAAAGTCAATAAAACCCAGTTTAAAATGCATCGTCTTACCGGGCACGTCATACCAGTTCGCCCCATTGGTGATGCCATCTTTAAATTTTTCTTTCATGGCATCAGGGCAGTTCGGCTGACCAGTCGTCATCACAGGGTGGTTGCTGGAATACACCAGGGCCAAGTATCGAAACAGACTGTCGTCCTCCGACTGGCTGTAGTGTCCCTGTTGCTGGTGGGAGGCTGAGTCATCAAAAGGGTAGCTGGCAACCACAGTGCCGCCATGTAGGTTCCCCGACAGCACGAATCTACAGAGACAATTAAACATTTTAGATGCAGTCTTACAATAATCAATAACAATCATATGAGCCTCGGGCTAACCTAAGAAAGCATTTTGTATTGTGTGGAGTCTGTACCCCATCTCTGACATTAGAGTTGCTTTCGGGACGTCGTCATATGTGAGATTTCTGTAAGTGTTACGTAGAAAAACTGAAGTCTTGCCCTTCGAAAGGTTATGCAGAGACAATTCTGCAGAAGGGCGCCACGGAAAACAAATACTATAAAGAAATGTGAAGCTGCTTAAAGGGAAATTCCCATTGTTCACAGCATTGAACCTCAGCTGTAAGCACCCAAGACAGTTGTTCTTGCTGACGTTACTATGAATCACAACCCTCGAGGCCAAAATAAAGAAGGAAAAGGAGTTGCTCACTGACACAAATGTTTGCAAAGTCAGGGTTGCAGTTAACGACTATCATCATTGACAATTGATTAGGCTATATTTTTTTAAAGATTTTTGGGGCATTTGTGGCTTTTTTTTTTGGATACAGTAACGATAATCGTCATTTCCAATTACTCTGCAGATTATTTTCATGATTAATCGTTTAGTTTTTAAAACAACAAACAGTCCAAAAGCTCAAAGACTCTTCCTTTACCATCATAAACAACTTAGAAAAACTGGAAATCCAGACATTTAAGAAGCTGGAGCCAGCAAACGTTTGACATTTTTGCGTGAAAAAAGATTACTTGACTATCAAAATAGTTGCCAACTACTTTTCCTCCTCGTAGTTGCAGGTTAATTTTCTACATAAGAACTGGTGATTTCAGCTCTGCTCCTCAGTGAACCTCAGTCTTACACTCAGTCACATCTGCTCCCTCTGAGGTTCTTATAAAGAGGACAGACAATTGAGTTTCTCATGGACAGAAGATGTTTGTCACTCTCTTGCACTGCGAGACACTCATTAACTGAAAGGTGTTCGTGTGAGATCAGATTTACTGACGCCTCTTCCTCCTGCCTGTGCTCTGGGCAAGACGACCTTAAAACAACTCTGAGGAGACTCACTTTTTCTCCTGGATCCACCTGATCACAGCCATGACCTCGGGGACACTGTCTGAGTTGACAGTCGTGCCATCGAACTGGTCGGGGAAGCTCCTGTTGAGGTCCTTATTATTGGCATTGTTCCGGCCCTCGTTCTCTCCACTGCAGTCCCCCTCCACGGACTTCTCAAAGCCGTCCGGGTTCATGCTGGGCATGATGTAAATATCCGTGTTGTTCACCAGCTCAGCAATACGCGGCTCCTGCGCATATTTAGTCAGCAGGTGCTCCACCAGGTACACCAACACTTGCCTGGACACGGTTTCGTCGCCGTGCATGTTCCCGACGTATTTGAATTTGGGTTTCCCCGGTGAGTCTGTGTTGGGGTCCTGGGTGATCCGCATCACCCAGAGCTCCCTGCCCTGCACAGACCGACCTATACTCGACAGGTTAGCAATGTGAGGGTATTTCTGGGCTAACGAATGTAAACGTCCGGTTAGCTCGACATAATTGTAGTATTTGTTGTAAGTTTCTACCGTTTCCTCCGTCGAGGGGCTGACGCTTCGTGTCCGGCGCAGCCTGGCGTCACCGGGGGAGAAAACAAGAAAGAGAAGAAAGGCGAAAAGTGACACCCGTAGTTTCGGCTTCGTCAAGAAACGCTCCCAGATGTGTACCATGTTGATGTATCTTCTACTTCCAAACCATTCGGACTTTCAAATTACAGCACAAACGCCAGGGTTGAATATTTCATGGGTGTTTGTTTCCCCAGCGACAGACGTATCTTTGCTGTCAGAGCCCGCCTGGCCTGTTCCCTTCTACTTCCGTTCACTTCGCATAGGGCGGGGCTCCGTGATGACGTGTATCAGGGGTGGGCAGGAGACATGTTTTTTTTTTTTTGTTTGTTTTTACCTTTTTGCTCAAATTTCTACAATTTAACACGTCATTCATTGGAAGAAGTCTGTTCCTGCTTGAGTTTGTTCTCTCCCACTTTTACTATAATTGGCTTTGACATACAGCTCAGTAAGTGGTGCACATGTGAGCTGAAGCGTTTTCCATTCTACCAGAGAATGAGTCTGAGGATTTAAGCCAACGGACCACAGGGTTGAATGTGCTGCTGACAGTGTAAGGTGTTCTACTGCTGTCCCACTTTTATTATTATTATTGGCATTGACATACAGCTCAGTACGTGGTGCACATGAAGCGCTTACAAATATTCAGTGTTTTGACACCTGGCAAACCCAAACCTAGGACACACTGTTCAGTGCTTCAATGACTGAAATATTTAGAGAATGAAATTGGTTTTGTTTCTATTCTACAAACCTGTGGCCCGTGCAGCCATAAGAACAGTATGTGCACAGTAACAATTAACTTTGGATTCTAACTGAACTCATTAGCTGAAAGAATAATTGGAATCCACCTCTAAGCGTTTGATGAACAAACTACTACAAACTACTCAGCTGCTTTATTACATATGATCTGCAGTGAGAAAACCTGTGCATGAAAACAGCCTCAGCTGTGCTACACCGAGCGTAAAAGGTACTGCAATAGTTTGTTGGTGCATCTTCTCAAACAGGTTGTAGCTTGTGCACATTACTTGTACAAACCCACATACAGGCCAACAATAAGAAGTTACATTCTTGGCCTCCGATGGGGAGATATCAAGCAGCAACAGAGGACAGACCAGTTGTGTTCAAACTTGGGGTGGGCACAGAGCCACTGAAAGGGGGACACAGATGATCAGGGGAAGATATGGAGTAAAACCAAAGTCTAGGGGAAACCCTGGCGCAACATGAAAATGAGACTCCCCTCTTCCTGTCCCCCAAGCACAACCAGCAGCAAATCATTTTAAATAGTTTTATTCAAAACACATCTCTTGTACACAATCAACCATGCTGGCAGTCTGGAACGGGAGAGGAGAGCCTCCAGGAACTGGGTGGATCCGGCCTTTAAACTTCTGGTTCAACCTGCAACCACTCAAACACACCTGCAAACAATCACGCACACACATACTCTCACTCAGGTGAAAGAGGGTTATTCAAAGAGGGGAAAAGTACAGAAATGTTTATACAACCATTGGTCGTAGCAGAAGACATATCAGTTTTAACACTGTGTAAAAGATGGAGGTTGCTGAGCCAAGTTCTGTGGAGACTGAAGTCAGCTTAGGACCACTAGCTGCATGGCTAATTTTACTAGCAGCAGCTAGTAGCCATAGCCATAGATAGCAACAGAAAAAAGAATAGTTAAAAGCAGTCAGCGGTTCCTCTGGTGATGTGCTCCCTCTTACTTTGGAGTGACCTTTGACAGGTTGACAATTTCTGTTATATTTCACCTTTAAATGGCCTACCTGAAACTGAGCTATTCCATATTGTTTTTACTAAAATAAAAAAATATATGTAAAGTAACACATCGGGGGCTGTATATTGTTAGGAAATATGCTGCTGATTAGATGTCATTTTGTAATAATGTAGGTGTCAGATTTACTGTGTTCTATGAATCAACACACAATATGATAGTGTTAAAATATACAGTATGTTTATGTATTTTCTTAAAAAGAAGAGCAGACACTCAGCAGAGTCCGAGTCTCCAACTCTTTTTCACTGAAGCTCACACTGACGTTTTAATACTCATGGCCACCCACTAATACACTTCCCAAGTGTTTTCAGTTAAATTTTTTCCAGCCACACATTATCTAATGAAAACACTAAGTGAAAATGTTCCTCTCAGCAGTGCTGTTATGCCATTATCGGTTATCAGTAACCTTTATGTCGTAGCTCTTATTGTGTGTACGGGCGGAGCAACCATTGCATCTCACTTGTTTGTATTGCTTTAGTCATGACTCATGTACTTCATCCTGTGTTTCAACGATATCAGAGGATGGCATTCTCACAGAAAACTGTTGCTCATGATCAACAATAATTAACCAGTTGCACTGTCGGTGATGTAGACTTCCTGGAACAAGTGCATACACCAGACAATTTTTTTTCTACTTTATACAGTATTTTTCAGCTTTGGGGCAAGCTTTATGTGGCCTTTCTTTGAGGGGTAAGGAGTAATAGTTTGTGTGACCCAACATTTGATGTGAATGCAGCATCTGTTGTCTGTAAATGTTAACAATCAGTGCAGAAGCCCAAGTGTAAATATGAAAATAAATCACAACTGAGCACCATGGAGTTTAGCAGCAGACTCTTGTATTTCTGTTTATTTTATGTTGCCCATTCCTTTTTTATTGATCAGGTAGCACCTTTTTTATCCACAAATATGAGGAGCAATGACTCTGACCGACATCACCACCCTGCTGTCATGAGGCCTTTAACTTCCTCCTCTTCTCTCCTCAGTGGGGCATCAGTCAGGGGCTTCTCTTCAGTGTTTTCTTTTTATTGAATTCTTTCTCTTTATCACATATCTCTTTATTTTCATTTGGCAACAGAACAAAACAAAAACATCTTGATAGTGAAGCACCAGGAAGTGTCAGCCTTAGTTCACTAAGGTCTGACAGAGCTGGTTAAAGCTTGGAATGACTGGGTGAAGGGAGGAGGAGGAGGAGGTGGAGGAGAGGGAGGTGGAGGAGGTAAAGAGTGAGAGGCTGGGAGAGGAGGCTGCAGGTCTCATTGCTGGATTCGACGCAGCGACTGCACCTGGAAGGACTGAGCATGGGAGCCCCACTCTCTGTAATGTTTGTACTCGCCGCCATGACGGTCACACTCCATGATGTACTGGTAGCCACGGTAACCTGGAAACTGGTAGCACACCCAGCTGGAGGAGGAGGGAGAAACAGTGATTAATGGTTAAACATGTCGTTCGCACAGAAAGTGAAATAAAATGCATACAATTGAAAACTATCGTGGAAAATATTATATCAGGTATCGCAATATTGTTTCAAGGCTATATCGCCCAGCCCTACTTTAAACTATATGTCTCAAGGGGCATATCCTAACACAACAAATTCCATAACAGTGTGTTGTTGAGACAGTAATAGTCACAAATATAGTTACAACATGGGGTTGCGATGGATATTGAAATGCATATGCAAGTCTGCACTGTCTCCTGATGCAATGTAACAGGAACAGTGTCCTTTGATTCATTTATTTTTTACTGATGTTTCTGTCATATTGTCCTATAAGGAATTTAAAGCAACGTTATGTAGTCATTAGTTATTTTGATGGTACAGTGTCTTGTAATAGACACAAAATGCCAATTTCTACATAATGTTGCTTTAAATACAGCCCTGTGGTTAATACATAAAGCAAAGAAATGACTTACGAGCCGCTCTGAACTTGCATAGATCCAATCTCATTGTTGCCCCAGCCCATGGCCTGCAGAGAGGGGTAGTCATCGTTTATCTCCCACTGGCGTCCCATGAAGTTCTCCTTCTCAAACAGCACCATCTTGGACTCCTTGTGGTTCTGTGTGCACACGTTGCAAAGGGAAAAAAAGACAAATTCAGCATCTGTTATACTGTATCAACATCGCAGAAGACAGTTGATATCCCACGAAGCTGTGATATCAATGATATACCAAGTGAGGATTGGATGTCTGTTCAGTAGATGCTATAAACACTTCTGAGGACATTCTTCACAAGGTAAGGTTCATTTGTTTTCTACTTGTTTTTTCTTTCTTTATGCAAATGGTCACAAATCTACAAACGTACATGTACAGAGAGACTGGAGAAAGGACAAAGTTTCATACATTTGCCATATTCATAAAATTTGAGTGGGATGTCCAAAGTTACTCTGTAGGCTCGTTACAAGAGAAAACAGGGTTCTGATCTCAAGTGAGTCACTTTTCTGAGTCAAACTTAATGCTTTTTAATGTGAAGGAGGAAACAGAAGCTCACAGCAGAGCAGATGGGGCGGAAAGACATCATCCTCTCAATGTGGTAGGCGTTGCTGCCGCTCCACGACTCCCAGTGAGGATACTCTCCTCTCTCCAACACAAACTGCTGTCCACAGAAGCTGGAGTGCTCATATCCTGCCCAGCTGTCAGCAACAAGCAGATGGACATACAGACACGTGTACACACCATCAGGAACAGACTGATCATCAGATATTAGTGAATTTGTAGACATATTTATAGTCTCTTAAGATGCAACCTTTTGAATTTAATAGTTAAATACTTAAAATAAGGTCAGCATCTTTTGTTTTATTCAAATGTTGCTGGATTTTAAGAACATAAATGTATTGACATGTCGATCGGTGTTGGACTTACGCGCCACACTCCACCTTCAGGGAGCGGATGTTGTCGACGCCACACTCCATGATGTTCTGGCAGGCTGAGGTAAACTCCAGACGCTTCCCCTGGAAGTTCTCCTGGTCATAAACTGTGATCTGGAGAGGACACAAATGCATACATGTAGTATGCACAGGCCGCACGCACACACTGATGTGTGTACAGACGCACACATCATTGACATCATCAGGCCAGGCATGAAATCAGCTCACGAATAAAATTACATCCACAGAAAGATATCACACTCACCTTCCATGGTCCCAGTGGGGTGGGATTATTCAGAGCCATGCTACTGTGTTGCTCAGTGCTGATTTACCTTTAGTGCACAGAGCAGAGAGAATCATCAGGACACATTACACATCTCAAAAATAACCCTTCACCTCCTCCATTCTCACTAGAGATAATGTTTATTGCGAGGCATATTCATATATATGATTTCTTTTTACAGAAAGAGAATCTTGATTTCTATAAAAGAACAAATCACCCAATGCAAGCTGTATGTTTGGGTATGAAACCTTTCTTGATGCTACTTCATGCTCACACTTGATGGGGCGAGCTGTTGACGTAGGCACAGTGTTGTCTGTTCTCCCAGTGGTCAGTGTGTCTATGCATCTGCATGTTTGACCTCAGTCTATACATTTACGTGGCTCAGCAGAAACAACGCAGACAAAAGTAAAGTGACAATGGTGTGCATAAGTCTATAGGCTGAATGGATTGAGATGGAGGGCTTACCTGACTGGCCCCAAAGAATAGCGGTGCAGTGCTCACAGGGGGCTCCACAAAAACGATGTCCTGACCCCGGAGTAAACGGACCTATTTATACATGCTGGTGCCGAAAGCAGCTGGGCCTGTGGGTCGGGGCAGGAGTCAGCACATTGCTGCTCCAGTCATTGTTCAGCACTGAGCTGCTGGGCTTTAGTTTGCCACAGTGGGACTGGATGGAGGGCACCGTGCCCAGTGCAGATAAGCACAAGTTCCAAATGGTCCGTGACCGGTGGGCTGGACCAAGTCCTGGCAAAGCCTGGTCCCGGAAACAGATCATCATAGATGTGGACGGACTTGCCAGTGACTCTGGTGGAAAAAAAGAAAAACACGTTTAGTAGTAAAGCACAAAAACAGAAATGGCTGCCTACAAACAGAACATTTTGTCTCTTTTACTTTGAAGATACTTTGAAAGACTCAAAATGACAAATGTGTCTAATAAAAATAAAATTGTATTAATGCATATAAATAAGTGATAATCTTACTGAGTCCTCTCCGCACTGCGCTGTGCTCTGTCTCCAATCTGTGCCTCATGTCCACCTCTACTGACCTCACGTCTCTGGTCCTTCCACCGTTTCACTCACTCCTATGTACACACATGCTCAGTCATGCACACACACAGTCATGGACAGAGAAAGGCACACAAAGGCCTGTTCATGCAGGCACACATACACTCAGAGCATACAAAGGAACTCACACTTACACACATCCGTTCTGACAGTGACAACTCACCTTGTAGAATACTTCATTTAATAGTTTTAACTGTACTTAAGTGCAAATTCAAGGTACTTGTACTTTACTTTACTTGTACTCTACTTATATTGTACTTTATATTCAACTACATTGGCCTAATAGCTTTAGCTACAATTCACTTTCACATTTTCATTCCTAACTTTCCTGTGCAGTAAATCAAATGATTGAAAGAAATATTCCGACTCTACTTCTAAAGGTAAATGAGCTGTTTCACTCTTTAGGACTAGATTAGCTGAAAAAAAACGGCATTATTCACACTCATTTACATTTAAGTAAAGGATCCAAATGTTTCTTCCACCAAAAAGTACATTGATTTCATATTTAATACAAAACTGAAATTATTCCAAACATTTCACATGAGCCTCTCTACGGGTCAGTAGTTCACCTGTAGATGTTTTAACCCTAAACCCCAACAAAACATTTCCATTACTTACTGCCTAACCCTATACAGATAATTGAACAGATAATTAACAGTCATTTAATGTACTTACTGATACATCAAATGTTAAAACTTTTAGTATGTATGTTACTATCCTTGCCTGCCATTTTGGATTACAACTACATACATTGACTTAAGTGTTGAACTAAAAAAGGACTTTGAAAGTAATGCTTTCACTGAGTATTTCTACAGTGTAGTATTGCTGCTTTTACTTTGGCAAAATTCCTCCACCTCTGCTTTTATGGCTTGTATTGGAGTCATTTAAATTGGTCTCTTCCTGTGTCTACTCTATAAATGTCTAAAGTTGCACAGATGTCAGATTTTGTTTCCTCTGGCCTCTTTCTCAGTGCTCTCATAATCAATTTTCAAGTTCATGCTACAAACATTTGCCCACAGACCTTTTCGTCATTGTTTAACCCTGCAAAACATTCCCATCAGATGGAAATCATAATGTTCTGGAAACATTTATAGGATTCTAGTGCCACAGGTGTGAGAGATCCGTGGGACAATACTGATACACCTGTTACATCAGTCATCAGAACAAAAACTGTGAATATTTTTGCTTATAGAAACTTGATCACATGATATCTTCCTTCACTTGCTTTCCAGAAATGAGAATATTCTGTTAGCGTGCACACATTCCACTGTGCATGTACAAACGCATGTGTGCATATGACCAGAGTGTGTATGTGGGGTTGTATGTGATGTGTATGCATGGATATGCCTGTCCAGCACTACAATAAGCAAAAGAGTGTCCAACAGTCGCCTGCCTAAACAATAGAGAGATGGATGCCACTCCTGCAGTCAGCACATTACACACAGAGCTCAAAGGCTTGGACCAGCTACACTGAGGATCAAAAGAAAGAGAGAGAAAATATGAAGGTGAAAGACAAACCAGAGCACAGAGAGACTGGAGACAATGACAGAAGGAAAGGATAAAAAAAAAAAAATAGAAGAAGAATTTCGAAGAAAAGTGTGAGAGTGTGAGAGCTGCAGAACTAACTCTGTTTGTGTGTGTGTGTGTGTGTGTGTGTGTGTGTGTGTGTGTGTGTGTGGTTTGAAAGGCAGGCAAACTTTCTGCTGATGACAGTGACTGTCATCGGTCCCCCACAATGGTGCCGGACAACAAAACAGGCCGCCGAGTCAGCATGACTTGCGCGCAGATAAGCAGCATGACCTTTAACCCCTGCACCGTGCTCCAAACAGCTCCCAGCCAATGAGAAGTCACGATCCTGCCTCTATAGACTCGGGCTGGTTGTGAATGTATATATATATCCCCGCTCACAAGGCCGGCGTCCATCACTTTCTCCAAAGGTCGGTCCGTTTCAGCCTGCAATTGTAAGTGTATGTTTCCACTCTCAGGTCTTCTAACTCTTCGATAGACTGATAGCAACATTTGGTTGTTGAAGGGAATATTGTGGTTTTCCTGTTTACTACTTGGGCTGAAATAATCGAGCGAGGATTGACTTGTCCTTAAAAACCTGTATTTGGAACTGAGTAGATGGTAAATCAACAAAATGCAGCTTGGTGTGATTTTACGTTTTAGCGCTGCTCTCATGTTGTCATCCTGAGGTAAGATGGATGAGAAAGATGAGGGACTGTGCCTGATCTTTTGTCCTTAATAAGAATGGTTTGAACAGATTAGTTCTTGGCTTATTAGTGAGTATTCTTGCTCTCGTGGAAATAACAAAGTACCAGGGGATGTCCTGGAAAATCAACAGAAGGAAATCCACTTTGAGGACAGAATCAGTTGTAACAATGCTGCTAAAAAAAGCTTTTGGGATTGATTTGAGCATGCAGAACATTAAAATGTGATTATCGATATAGTATATATACATAGTAAAACCCTTACAGAGTTATTCCTGTCATTATAAGATTTAGTTGTAGCACACAAGCTGATTCGGGCAACAGTTAAGCCAAATGACTTAAACGAGTGAGGAGAGCATCAAAATTATCTAAATGGTTTCATGGTTGCAGTTGGTCCCCAGTGGACTTTTATCATTTAAGCTTTTTAAGTGGGTTTTTGGGTTGTTGATTATTTTTCTGCTGAAGCTTTAACAACTTTTTGTTCACAGATATGGTCATAATAATGAGCTAAAGTGATGTGAAAATGCATACTTTTTAATTGAAAACATATGATGGGGGGAGGACTCTCAGCTTTCCACATACCTGAATAAAACAGTTTTATTGAGCAGAAAAGGACAATCAAAAACCGAAAAAGATCCTGAGCCTTGAAGTTCATGTTTGGTCCACTATAGAAGAAACTAATTATAAAAGAAAGAAGCATCCTGCTCTGATTTTATAACATTTTTTAACCTCGAGGGGCAACTTAACACCCTGTTTCTGTTGACTTGAAATGGTTTAACTTCTCATCTTGCTGATGAGATGTCGTATAGTGCTCCACGCTGTGTCAGTACACTATGACATCACTATTGGGTGTGGTTACTAAGCAAATTTATCACCACACCCATCAGGGATTTTGGTCATGGTGAGAAACTTTCAACCAGAGAGGGCAGCGGAGTGCTGCTTTTCAGCCTGGTGTTAGTTCACTTATTAAATCCTTCATAACAATGGACATTACGTTTCTGCTCGTCCGCTCATCACAAAATTAAGTTACATCAAAAATATATTCCCTTTAAGCCATGAGGCAAAAAGTGTTTGATCTGAGCTGATTTGAATCCTTTGAATGAATATGTTTGAATATCAAAGGGTGCTTCAGTCCATGGCATTTGTTGATGGCAAATATAAATATTGACTTTGCTTTTCCATTTTACGCATCGCTCACGGTGTACATGTTGTATTCCAGCGGTCAATAAAGAGTAATTACCCTCTTTGTAACCTTTCAGTGAACTGGAACTGGCCGACTGACTTTGTGTTTCTTCTGTCTCCAGATCTGATCATGTCTCACTCAGGTGCTCAGGGCAGTATTGGCAGCCACTCTGCCATCGGGCTGCGCAATCACAAGGTACTTCTACTTAAAAAAAATAAAATGTATAATGCATTGATAAAATCTGACATCAGAACTGATTGCATTGAACTTATTCCACTTTTCAGATATACCTCTATGAATTTGAAAACTTCCAAGGACGCAGGATGGACCTGTTTGGCGAGAGCCGCAACCTGTGTGAGAAGGGTTTTGAGAGAATCGGCTCCATCAGGGTGGAGTGTGGACCGTGAGTCGCTACACCTGCCAATCAAATATGTGCCACAGCTATGTATGTTAAATCCCTGGAAGTAAAATATCTGTCTGTCTGTCTGTCTGTCTGTCTGTCTAGCTGGGTGGGTTATGAGCAGCAGAACATGACCGGTGAGATGTTCATGCTGGAGAAGGGAGAGTATCCCCGCTGGGACACCTGGTCCAACAGCTACAGGTGTGACCGCTTCATGTCAGTCAGGCCCGTCAAGATGGTAAGTTGGGATCAGCCTCCAGTTTTTTCTTGTGCTGCATTTCCTGTCTATTATGGCAGCAAGTGCAGATTTGTATCACTGTTGTTTATCCTCTCATCCATCCTCTATAAGCACAAGGCAAAGTGCTTCTTATGGTGGCAGTTATATGTGTATTTATAGGTTCATTCCACTGCCAGTATTTTTGGATTAAAGCTTTTATTAGCTTGAGATGTCACTACATTTCAATTTGACTAGAAAAAATCAAGACAAGTATTCAGTGTTGTTCCCCCAGAGCTTTGGTCTTAGCTTCTAAAACAACATTTCTATTCAAACCCATCATCAATATTACATAACAATTAATGTCTCCTTGCAACTGTAGCGACCCTAGTTGGACTTTTCTCTTTTGAAATCTCTTTATTGGCTAAAATCTGAAAACAACATCTAACAACTGTGGATATCAAACTTTTTCACATCAAGGACCCTCTAAGCTGACACAAATTTTGTCCCAGCATCCTTCATCTAATAAGAATGACTCACTCACCTGCTTACTTACTTACTTTAAATGAATGTTTTATTACAGACAGTGTGCTCAGCGCATGACTAACACAATCATATATCACTGTCACTGTATTACTTAAAGATGGAATAAGAGTGAAAATAAATGATTCCCATTTTGCTGGGAGGGGGCTATAATCTGGATCGACCAATTTTCTGACCGAATAATCAGCATTTTTCTGCTTATTGGAATCAGAGAGGTTTTTAATCTGATTGCCAGTAAAATAAATTAACAAAGCAACTAGTAACAAACATTATAACTTGTTGTAGTGAGTAAAAAGTATAACATTTGCCTCCAAAATGTAGGGGAGTGGAAGTATAAAGTAGCAGAAAATTGCAGTAAATGTGCTTAGTTTAATTCCATCACTCATCATTTGCACATTCCATCATCTTCCTTTAAAAGACAGCCCTTTTCAGTTTAAAAAATATATATATTTTACATATTTTTTATTGAAATGTTCCGTTTCATTTATGATTCTTAACTTTAGCAGAACTTCTTTCTATTTTCTCTCACTGACTGTGTTAATATACACCAAAGTATCGAGGAAAATTCTTGTGATTCTGACTTCTGGTGTTTGTGTCTCACAGGATCCCCAGGACCACAAGATTTGCCTGTATGAGTGCCCAAACTTTGAGGGTCGTAAGATGGAGGTGTGTGATGAGGATATCCCAAGCCTGTGGTCTTACGGCTTCCAGGACCGTGTTGCCAGCATTCAGGTCACCGGTGGAACGTAAGTCATTTTCAAGTCATCTTGTATCCTGTTTTTAGCCTGTATGGCGGCCTTAGAGTCAGAAGAATGGACGAAGAGATTGTTAAGATGATCCGAAATGAAAACTAAGATCAAATCAGAACCTTTTGGCTCACATGTGTTCCTCTCTTCTTTCTCACATAGCTGGGTGGGTTACCAGTACCCCGGCTACCGTGGCTACCAGTACGTGTTTGAAATGGGCCCTTACAAGCACTGGAATGACTGGGGAGCCCACCACCCCCAGATCCAGTCCATCCGCAGGGTGAGGGACATGCAGACGCACCGCAGGGGCTGCTTCGAGATGACTGCATAGAGAGGAGTCCAGCAGACTGTGGGCTAACAGGAGGGAATAGCAAAGGGGCCAGGCTTGCAATGCTGCTTACCATCCCCTGGAAATTCTTCAATGGCCACTTAGCCACACAAGCTAACGGCTTTTGAATATTGTTAGTGCTTTTACTGGTAGGGTTTGGGAGTGTGTGGCAACGTGAATGATTGTCACAGACTCCCAGAGCGACTGTAACACCTGTAAAAACGGTAGCAATGCTCTCTGTCTACAGACCTCATGGGAAGATGATATGATTTATCATATTTATGAACGCGGGATTACAGGGGATTAGCAAATTTAAGTTGATAGTTTGTGTTTATTAGTTTGTTTCAACGCTATTATACCCCTTTTTATTTAATTTTTATTTTTAACCGCCTACGTGTTTCCAGCTGAAATGATGCCAATAAGCCTGTTCACCAAAAAACGCTCTCCCTCTCCTGGGATCCACAGGTTTTTTAGAGAGTAAAGGGATAAACTATCACATCACTCCTCACAAAGTACTACCATGGACACCTCTCAGCTCTGCACATGCCCTGCAGTGAGTTTGCCAAGCAGAGGGAGGCACTGTCTCCTCCTCACAAAGCAAAAGGCTAACTTAAGTGACTGGAGGAGGGTTCTGGCCAGTCTGTGATTAAACAAGAGAAACGTGGCTGTGCAGGGTTGTGTTTTGCAGATGTGAATATCTTTTGGCTGGCCCTGTTTCAGCTCACTAAGGGGGCTGTCCAGGAGATTTGCATTGTACACTTTCTCAGGGATGCTGGCATCTGGAAAGCAACTTTCCAATGAAAAAAAAAGGAAATAAAGATATTATAAAGCTGACAGTCGGTCTCATCTTCTCCTTTGTTTCCTTCAGGTCATAATGTTCTTATACTCATACGCGTTTATTTAAAGTGTCACATATCAACACTTTGTGTTAAACATGGATCAAACCAGTATGAAATGAAGAGGGTCAGTTTTTTTAATGAACTTTATGAGAATTATTTCCCATCAACTCTATGGAAAGTTTCTTTCAGCTCATTGTTTTGGTTTTACTTCCTCAGTTTTACAGTTTCAGTTGAAGGAAACTCTTCAAACAGCCCAGTCATCATAATGAAATGTCACCATTATACATTTCTGCAAACTACGGATATGTCAAGATTTTCACAAGTCATACTGTATGTGTTATATCAACATTTCTACAATAGCTGCAATAGCAGGTTCACATAACATGTATATGAGCTGGCTTTCATGACTGAATTTTGATTTTTGGGTGAACCGCGACAGCATGCTGACACAGTTGGCTGTTAGCCTACGATGCTACAGAGGCAAACCTCAAAAAGATTTTCTCAGCTAGAATGCAGAGTGAGAACCTAAAACCTCACATATATTTCTAAGGAGGAAGATGTGTGTAGCAGCAACACAAACCGCTTTTGGATGAATTGGCACCTTTATCTTAAAGGGGCACTGTGTAGTTTTGGAGAAGAAATTCCAACTGAGCATTCCAACAGTAAGGTCCCCAGAACAAGGGGAAACTAGAAAGGTGGCAGGGTCCGCCACATATAAACCAAGTAAAACAGCATGAGACTGTGTTGTCCTTTAAGGTCAGTTGGCTTATTCAGTCATGAAAACAGAGTTGATGACTTAGTTTGTTCAGGCATAAATATACCGATGAGGATCATTCTCTACTGATTAAAAATGTCTTCCCCAAAACTACATAGTGCACCTTTAAACAGAATCCTCTCACCAAGAGATTATCTGCGAACTTCTGCTCTACCAAGGGGGAGTGGAGCTCATCTCTGAGGTGAGGAACGGGTACTCGAGTACTGAGTAATCAGTTACTCTCCAGAGTAAAGCCCAGCCATGCACGCGCCGGTGTAACACAGCAGATGACGATGTGCGCAGACTGAGAGCCACGCACCACTGGTCGGGGCAAAGCCACAGGATTTGGATTAAATAGCTTGTGAGAGAGCCGATGAGCCTTGGGCGCGGGAGGGGAGGGAGCTAAGGGGCTGATTTTTATCTTTTACCGGATCGAGAAGGGGAGGAGGCACGGAGAATGAGTTATTCTTGGAGCAGCGCAGAGCCTGTTTGCTGTGCGGTGTATTAGCCGGCGCGCAACTAAAGGCTGCGACGCAAGTAAATCGGCTCCTGCGGCGACGACGCCGAGAGCAGCAGAAAAGCCTCAGTCCTTGTCCAGGTCTCACACCGAACAGTCCTCTTCTGCTGGACATGAAAGTGCAGCAAGGCTGCAACTCATCAAACATGGGGATCCCGGTTAGAACTGAAGAAGAACTGCGCAGAAATACCGTAATAACGCCCGAGGATGTGCTGGGGCTGCAGAAGATCACCAAGAGTAAGTAACCTGCGACTGTAATTGGCACTGTGAGAAGAGTAGTTACAGCTTTACAGTTAGAGGAGATTAGTGTGAACCATCTGCTGCTGCCTCCTTGTTCATAATGAAACACATTCCCAGTGTTCATTTACTGGTTTTGATTGGTTGTGTCGAGGAGCCACACACAGATACCATGGACAGCGACACAGTCTGAGAGGACCTCTGCAGCTTTAAATCAGACTTTAAACCAGTGTGTGCCACAGTCAGTGGGCAGTTATGGGTCTAACACACCACCTGAAGACAGGTGCTGTCATTTCAGTGTTGTATGGGACAAGCAGCATGTTGAGTTTCCCCTGTGTAACACTCGTGTGTGTGTGTTTGGAGGTGCTCTGTGTCTGACTGTGCAGGCATTGAAAAAGAGAGCAGGTGACCGTGTGCACTTCCTGGTGTGCTGCTCAAATCCTGCTGAGGAAAATCTGGCTCCTACTACATCCTCGTCTCAAGACAACCTGTAGCTCTGAGGTAACAGGTGGCCGGAGATGGGATCGGCTGATTATAGCTCCTTACAGAGAGGACAGTCAGCTGAAACTAATGCAAGAAAGGAATACCATACACAAGCCTGTTGTTTAACATCTTATGAAAGCGTTTCCGTATTATGTCACGGAAACTGGACAGAGCTAGATTTTAAAGGCTATAGACAGACTTATACCTGGTGAGGATTCCACAAGCTTTAACAATCTGTCTCATGGGTACTACATAATATCATGCATTACCACCTGGATTAGGCTGCCAACTCTACAGTATACGTCTGTAGTTACCTCTGTGCTTTTTCATCCGTACCTTGGTTAAAGTACTTCACTTTTCACTGTTTGCTTTGTCGTCTATATATTAATAGTTTACTGTTACTAAGTGTTTTCAGTATTTGTGATCCTTAAGTCGCCATGGTTCTTGTTCGCACTCTCCAGCAGTAAAGCTTCGTCCTCGATGAGTGATAAGGGATTTAAAAAAATTATTTCGTTGCATTTCTTCATTTTAGCAGTCAGCCAGGCTAGCTGAAAGGCTAACCAAATGATGTCACATTCAAATCTGAACACGATGTTGCTCAGTGGTACATGAAGCCAAAATGGCCCGACTTCCTGGTTATAAAATTGCCCGGATCTTCGGCGTTGTGGGGCCTGTAGACACTTGAGACTTTCGCCAACTGGGCCAGGTAACTTCCAGTTTGGCGCCCGGCTACCTTGAAATGATTTAATCTTGCGCCTCTTCTAGACTTTTCACATTCTATTGGACCAAAGTTCTGAACTGATAATAGTCAAACAAGAGGGTTGTAATGCTCAAAAAAGTAATCCACCGTTTTACAGCCACCTGTTTTACAATGTTAGCTTATTAGAAAAAGTATGAAAGTTGGCTTCAAAGCATGGTGCTCTTTCTCAGAGCTTGGGCTAACCTCGGTAGTTAAAAACACCTACTTAATTTTCTTAATGATCAAAAATTCTTACAACACAATAAAAAAAGGAACAGTAAACTATTAACATTACATACAAAATGAAGTATTTTAACTAAGATACAGATGAGAAAGAGTCCTTTTTCAGTCCTGGAAAGAGTGTGATTGCATCTTTCTGTGGATGAAATGGTGCGAAACGAGCATGGGTCTGCGTACTGACAATTGTTTGGGTGCCGAAAACACAGTAAATAATAGAAATTATTTTGTTTGCGTGCAACATGGATTCACAATCAGTGTGCTTGAGATGGAGATTCAGCTAGCTGTTAGCTACCATCAGATAAGCTGGTGGCGATTGCAAAGTTAGCCAACCACAGACTGGGACAGAGTGGAAGGTACAAAGATATGTACACATCGAAACAAACCCATATATGCACATCATTATCACGAGCACAAAAAAAGAAAGACAACAAACAAAGAAAAACTGGATTTTCATATCAGACATCAGTCAATCATTTACATGGAGACCATATTTTAGTGAATTTGTCATCAGATCCATTCAAAGTCTATCTAATTTTCTCAAGCTGGAGCAATGACAGCACCTCCTGTATCCAACTCTTGAAGGGGCCTTTCTGTCAGATTTCCAATTCATAAGAATCAGTCTGCGTGCTACTGGATTCTGTTGCCTTCCTGCAAAGGTTTGTGGCACAGATTTCCACTGGCATCGCACTGAAGTGGATGGTGAGTGTATCAGGTTTGGGGGGTGTGTTGCATTCAAATTTGCGAGTCAAGTAGTTGACTAGGGAGAGACAAGACCAGAACATGTGTCCCAGGGAGACTGTGTTACAGCACCTCGGGCAGATAAAGTTAACAAGGATAAGGATAAGGATATATTTTAGCTAATCTGTGTTGGAGTAATTCTGTGGAACAGCTTGAATTGAATTCAACTGTACAGGAGAGATACAATCTTCCCAGCAGTCCTCAGAAATGACCACGCGTAGATCACATTCTCAGGCTTCCTGTGTTTTAGTACTTGTAGGTGGGTTGATATTTAAGATAATATCATATATCCTGGAGATTAGGCCCCTGTCACATGGATTCAGATTATACATTTTATATGCAGAATCCTTTTTCTATCTATTTTTGCCGTCTCCATTAGCGACTTAAAGAATGAATAAACACATTTTGTCCTGTGTTGTTCTTTGAACCAAATGTATAAATACACAACATGAGGAAAACCCACATCAGATTATTGTCACTATTAGTAATCCAAGTGCCTCCAACAACAGCTGGCTGGGTTAACATCTGCTGTCACTCTCAAGTCAGCTAATTGGATCTTTTAACAAACTGACAACACAGAACACAAGAAACAAATAATCCATTACATTTAATTCATTCATGTTTAGTGCAGTGATTGTCCATTAAGTCAAAACTGAATCCCCAAAAACCTTCACACCACCTCTCTGCTCTGATCTCCTCTCAGACCATCACATCTGTTTTCATTTGGAAAAGCAGCACTCGAGCTCCGTCTGTGCAATTATACCTAAATCACTCATGATGGTGCAGTAATCTCCACGCTCCATTGACATCTACGTAATATGGATTATGTCAGGAGGGCTTTAACGCAGCATTCTGCAATGACGTGATACACCTCAGGTAATTAATGAGCCTGAAGTGTAAGTGTGTTCGTTTACATTGTGGTTATCCGACTAGAAATTTTCTGGCTTCTAATTGTCCAGGACAAATAAAATATGTGTAATATTTTCACAACCAGTCAGCAATACATTTTCTTTTCATTCGAGCCTTAGGTGGAGGATATTTTGGTTTATTCGAATGAACTGATGTTGAATCGCCTTCCTTATTTCCCGTTCAGTGATGAGAGCAAAATTTCTGCAATCATTTTAAACGGCCGGCCTTGCAAAAGACCTCCACCGCAGAGATAAGCAGCACAATTCAGGCTATCATTTTCTGCTGCAAGAGAAAGAAAATCACAGTTGGAGAAAAGGGGGAAGCAGAAAATGCCTCACCCTGCATCTAAATGACTTCTCCAGTCTTGCTTTTGGGAGGTAAATGCCACCATTTTGGGGCAGCCCAGCTCCAGTCTGTCACGGTGGTTCAGTGCTGATAAGGGAGGCACAGCGCCTCATTGTCACGCAGGCAGAGAGGAGAAGAAATATAATCCAGGCAGCAGAGAGGCGCTACTGGGATATGAAAAATGGCACATTATCAGTTTACTGTTTACATGATGGATGATTTATGATAAACAGAAAAACTGCTGTAACTGAACGAATGTTACATTTTTTTATTCTTATAACAATAATTACAATAATAAACGATGGACAGTAAAGGGGTGACATAGAGAAGGAGAAGGAAGGAAGGAAGGAACTCCCACACTGAAACTAAAACATTCTGGAATTGTTTTGTGTTGAAATAGTTATTTGCTGCTCTGTTGTAGCCACTTTTCCTCTCATCCGCCATGTCTAATTGTGTTTCCATGTAAGTGCAGTGGAGTCGGAGTGAGGATTTCATGCAGATGAAAAGTGAAAACTGGGCTTCTTACACAAGATGCTCCTTAGTCTTTTAATTTAATTAAAAAAGATACACTCCGCAGTTGGATCATACCGATGTTAGAGCACCAGATCTCTGCAGTAACTCACTGTTAGTGGGGATTCAGGATGAAATCAGCCACCTGTCTTGTTCGAGGTGCAAGTGAGACAGTGACCCAGGAAGTCCAGTTGGAGTGACAGATTAGTGTGTTTTTCAGACATTAAATGTAACATCTTGGCCTCAACCTATTTTTGTGTTTTGTGTTAGCTTTACAGAGTGCAGCTTTTGCACACCTTAGGGTCGACAGGTGCATCGGAGAAGACCGAAGGCTGACAGAATCAGGAAAAAAAAACCCGCACACCGTCCATTTCACTTGCAATTAAGTTTATTGACAACAACGTTTCAGTACTTACACCTTAGAAGTACCGAAACGTTGTTGGAAACTCAATTGCAAATGAAGTGGATGGTGTGCAGGGGTCTTTTTTCTCAAAGTGTTAGCTTTAAAATATTTACAGGGGCCCGACCGCAAAACAAACTCAGAGAAAACATACAGAAGGT
>OMLP01008562.1:35378-62890 GCA_900302685.1 Spondyliosoma cantharus | reverse complement strand
ATCTCTCCCCCTTCGCCTACTCTCTGTGCCTCGTTTGCTCCCTCTGTTTCACTCAAACACAAACACACACGCACACACGCAAACACCTTTCTGGACGGGCACTAATCCCAGCCCTGAGGCAGGCTTACGCAGGCCCGGGTAGCCCAGAACGAATGCAGCAGTCGAGGAGGAGAGGGAGCAAAAAAATCTATAGGGAAAGGCTTGAGGAAGTTTGAACTTTTTCAAACAACTTTCTTATCCCTTTTACAAAGTGTGATGAGATAGCAGAAACTTGTGGATCCGCAAGACTTTTGAATGTGACTGGGATTCCAGAGAAAGCTAATAATAGCAGGCAGAGCTACTACTGCGCTCCATAAAATGACATTTTCTGTGTTGTGGTGCTCGAGTGAGATAGTGCTTTTGTCTGTTTTTCGAGGGCGGCTACTTGGTTTTTTTTCCTACAGCTTTTTCTTTCCAGAAAATGCTATTGGAGTGTTTGGACAAGAGGTATTGATGTTTTGTTCAGAGAGGAAGGAATGCAACTACTGAATTCGAGAGAAAAGAAGAAAGCAAAGGAATGATCTTCAAACTCCCAGAATGTGTTTTTTGTTTTGCATTCTTTCAGCGGGATCATTGAGGTGGAAGTGATTTTCCTTTTTTTTCCTTTATTTTCGGGGAGGAAAAATAGCGAAGCTCTGAGTCGGGCGGATCAAAGGCGGCCTGGGTGGAGAGAGGCAGGATTCCTCCTGTTGAGAGAAAAAAGAAAGGAAGAGGGAGAAAACGAAGAGAAAGAGAGAGAGAGAAAGAGAGACACCCCGACAAGGAAGCTTTAGAATTAATAGAGAGGGGGTACAAGTGTGAACACAAGAGCTTAACGCCTAAGAAAACCCTGTGTGTGACAGCGAGAGAGGGTTATGTGAGGAAGCAGGACAAAGTGGTGGTGGTGGTGGTGGTGAAAGTGTTTTTTTTTTTTGTTTTTTGGGAGGGTAGATGGAGGGTTGGAGGGGGGTGAGACGCACAGACCGTTATGCTGAAGCAGGAAGGGAGGGGTAAAGAAGGGGAAGGGGTCTTAACCGCCCTGCTTGAGATGTAAATTTGTCCCCGTTGCAAGCCAGGCCCGAGGCGAGGGTCCCCTCTTATTATTTCTGTACATGGAATAGCCATGGAAACCCCACTGAGAGCCATTGAAATGTCTGATTCCAACAGTCTGGGTATAAATCCCTCTTTGGCTGCTGAGGTGCATGATGTGTCTGCATGTGTGCATGTGTGCGTGTCAGATGCTTGCATTTTCATGCTTCAACCTTTGTGTGCGTGCGTATGCTTATGTGTGCATCTGCGTGAGAAATTCTTTCTTGGAGTTTTTTTTTTTTCTCTCCAGCCTCTTTGAGTTCAGTCAGGAGTGCGTTTTGGGGAGCTGTAACTGAACTGTGAAGAAACTTAACTTTCGCTTCACATCTTGGCAAAAAACACTCAATTTGTGCCGCTGAGGCCTTTTTTTTTTTTCACTCACTGATGGAAACTGCCAGCACTGCTCACAGAAGAGCTTATTTCCTCCTCTCCTCTGCAAAGAGCTGATCGTTCATTTTTTGATCATTGAAATAAAAAAAAACATTCTGTTCATTACAGTCATAATACATTTTTCAGTAACACCCCTTAATGATTGATTACAAAAAATAAAATAAAAATAATGTGTTGTAACTAACAGTTCTTGCTTCCTGTAAATTGTAAAATTATCAAGGCTTTCATACATATTTCGTTTGATGATTCGTTTTGAGCCACCTACAGGGCTCCAGGGTGTCAATGTTTCAGTCAGAAAATCTGGAAAATCTGTCAAGTGCAAGTAAACATTTTCACTGGTAGCAACGGTGTACCTAATATTCAGCAGGTCAGGTTAGAATTTTTTTATGAAGATATGTTTGTTGCTGAAATTTCTTGTTGTGTGCTGTGATTTGAACCTTTTGTTCCTGTTTATAAGAGATTAGATTACAAATGTGTTATTGGGAGCACCCTCAATGTAAACGTTTGGCTAACTCTTAGTTACTTACTGGAGTATCTGGGCCAATGCCCAATTGTTATTAGGTTGTTTAGCATTTATAGATAGTATACCAACATTTATAACGTAAAAGGATAAACAGTAGCCACATTTCACAAACATGCCACCCAAAATTCGTATTGATATCTAATATCTGATCTATAAAGCATTCGTGAATAATTTATCTACCAGTGACAAGCAAGTTCTGATTTTATCCTTTTGTAATAATCCAGTATGAATGTTTGTAATAGTGCATTCATCAGTTTATCACAACCTGGCAACCAAAAAGTTGCTTTTAATAGCTTAAAGGTGATCTATAAAACTTAAGTAAATCATTTATCATCCATTAATAAAGCATATGTTTCTTTAAGCATATGTTTCTTTAACCATAGTTTGCGTGTCTGCATGTATGTGACTGAAAACACGTACTGTATGTACCAAGCATGTATGCATATCTCCTCTCTGTCCTCATGTCAAGCCAAGAAAACAGTGAATGGTTTCAGTCCGCTGGGAGAAATCAACTCGCCGCCAGACACACAAATACTTCCTCACCGGATTAGCTGCAAATCAGTCTTTGCAGCTCAACCCACCTGTGTATTCCTGCGGTGGTGTGTGTATTGGTGACGGGGTGGACGGGGAGGGGGGAGTAAAACTTTATCTCTTCATCGGACAACATCCCACTAGAATGTACCATCATGTGACAGAGGGGAGACGGAGAAAATGGCAGAGATGAGAATAACTCCAGGAAAATGGGGAAAGCCTGCTGGTTGATTTTGAATGACACAGAGTTTGAATAGCAGAGGGTCAAAGGTCAAGCTGGTTCTTTCTAGAGGCGGGAAGGGGAATGGAGGGGGTAGTGGAGAAAGGGGTGAAAGCAAGACAGGAGAATGTGCATTGTGATGGAAAAGTTTTGGGGGACAAAGGAGGCAACGGGCTCCGTTTGGCGTTGCGTTGAGCAGACAGGCCCTCCTTTGTCTCTCAACCCTTGGTCAGGAGGCCTCGCAACTTTCATTCTTCCCTCGTTTCTTTCCCTCCCTCCCCTCCCGCTTTACATGAATTGGTTCCCCCACTCTCCCTTCTCCCTTTGGAGTCCTGCTGAAAAGACGTGAAAGGGAAAATAGAGAGTTTGTAGTGTTGCACAGTTGTTAATTAACATGCAGATTTCTGATTCGTCGAGAGCCCTTATAGTATGGGGTGAGGATTATGAGAGGGACTGGTTTGAATTGGTGAGAACACAGTAGCCATGTCTGTACACACACGCACACACACACACACACACACACACACACACACAAACACACAAACTCGCACACTTCTTCATGCTCTCATGCACACCCTTGTTGTTTTGCCAGGCTTCACTGGGAACCTTTGCCAAATAGACATCGACGAGTGTGCCAGCACGCCATGCAAAAATGGCGCCAAGTGCACAGACGGACCCAACAAGTACACCTGCGAGTGCACTGAAGGTATGCAAGTCTTAACAAAAGCTGAAATTATTGAGTAGAAACTTTTAAGGCCCTGCAAAAACAGAGGGGAAACACACCCACATCAGTTTGAAAAGAAAAATAAACTTTTTTTGGCAGGTTACTCTGGGAGGCACTGTGACACGGATATCGATGAGTGTCACTCAAACCCATGCCACTACGGTACCTGCATTGACGGCCTGGCCTCCTTCAGCTGCCACTGCAAGCCCGGATACACCGGCCGGCTGTGTGAGACCAACATCAACGAATGTCTGAGCCAGCCGTGCCGAAACGGAGGCACCTGCCAGGACAGAGAGAACGCCTACTTCTGCATCTGCCCCAAGGGCACCACAGGTAACACTCAAACAAAAATAAAGGCGTAATTACAAGTTTTATATATAATATTTGAGGTTACAGAGAGGAATGTATCTTCTGACAGGAATCAACTGTGAAATCAACATTGACGACTGCAAGAGCAATCCCTGTGACTATGGGACCTGCATCGACAAGATCAATGGCTACGAGTGTGCCTGCGAACCCGGCTACACGGGTAAGAAACTTTTACACGTAGGGTTGGTCATCTTGACAGAGCTTTTATATGGCAGAGAATTTAGCTCCACCTCTTCGTCGATCTCTCCAGTTAAAATTAAAGAGTAGAAACTTTTACTGCTTCCCAAAGAGGGGGTGTAGAGCTTGGGAAGCGTAGGAAGCGAACAAACATTAAGCTTGTATTATTTACCAGATTTGAAGGAACATGACAGAGGTGTGAACACAACCTTGACCAACAAGCACAGCCGGTCAGACACAAGCACATACCTAAATATCTTTAAAAGGTTCAAATATGCGTGCGTGTATGCAAGTGGTATTACCAGTGAGGGTATCATTAAAAAACAAAAAGAACAAAAGTAGAACCAGAAAGGAGACTTGTGTGTGTATTTCCATGTGAGAGAATATGCATGTGAGCTATTTCGCTGCTCTCTCGGAAGATAAAGTTGGTGTGTTGTTGGAGACTGTATTTCTATATTGAATTATTACAGCCCTTTCCACAAAGACTCTGTGCGACTGTAAAGTTAACGTAAGAAGAGAATTAAATGTGGCTGCTGTCTCAGGTGACCAGTAGAGAAAATGAGGGTATAAGGGATCAAACGTATGGATGGAGGAGTGTGGGTCTTGGTGGGGAGGGTGACAGATGGCGAGCGAGCGAGCACGCTCTTCTGAGGCTCGACCGGTGTCACTTTCCAGCTCCACCCTGTCCCGAACCTGCTGCTGCTAGGACATGCAAGCTGCCCTCCCATACAAAGAACGGACCAACACACACACACACAAACTGTGGCCCACACAGTCACCTGGGATTGGAGCAGGAGAAAGGATTCCCTGAAAGATTCCTGAAAGTTGAGCTTTTAAAAGCTTGGAAGCCGGTCCCTGCTTTAAAGCTAAATGGGCTGCCTTTATGTTATGCGTGGCACCAGGCTGAATGGCGTCAACGCTTCAAGTGGCCGACAAAGGACGACTTAAAACCCCTCATGTTTCTGGAAATTGATACATAACCTGGACTGATATATAGACTCCTTTGTGTGGCGCTTTGTATGTTGTTGTGTGGGTGGACGTGTATTTAAAATCATACTTTAAATAGAGTGAAAAATGTTCCTATTGACAGGTGTTTAAGGAATGATTGTAGTTGTTTCAAAGACACAGCACTGTTTATACAGTAAAGACATCATGTTGTGTGATTACAAAATTTAAAGGAAGAGTTTGTGATTTTGGGGTTACGCGTTTACTTTTTCTTGCCCAAAGTTAGATGAGAAGATCTCCAAGAAGTCATTGCACCCGGCCATGAAATAGTCCAACACATGTCCCCACATACAACTGCACCCGTTTGTTTCAACACTTCACTCTGTGTGTGGATGAAACGCACAAAATGCGACATGTTGGTTATTTAGCTTTAATAGTGCTGGCCAGGCTAGCTGTTCTCCCAGTTTTCAATGTTTATGCTACGCTAAGCTAATCATCTCCTCTCTCCAGCTACACATTTAGTCTGTCTCATGTCTCCCAAAATGAAGATGTTCGGATGTCCCCTCCTCTCTTTTAGGTACCATGTGCAACATCAACATCGACGAGTGTGCGATCAACCCCTGTCACAACGGCGGCACCTGTATCGATGGCATCAACAGCTTCACCTGCGTGTGTCCAGAAGGTTACCATGACACCACCTGCTTCTCCCAGGTCAACGAGTGCCTCAGCAATCCCTGCATCCACGGCCACTGTGAAGACAAGATCAATGGGTGAGGGAGACTGGTTTCAATCCGATTGAGACTACTAGCACGTTACAGTTATGTGTCGGTTGTGTGTTATTTTTCATCTCCAATTTCTTGTTACCAAATATATGCGAGGATGTAGTCAAATGAAAAACACGCAGTAGCCTCTCCAGCTAGGAAATTCTAAGTGCAATATGAAGCTGCCGGTTAGCTTAGCCTAGCATTAAGACTGAAAGCAGGGGGAAACAGTGAACATAGACTTGAAGTTATCAGTCTAACCTAAGCCGGGAAGAAATAAACAACAGTATATCCCAAAATAATTATTCTATTAACAAAAGAGCCCAAACCTCTAAAATGTTAAATAGTATGTAAACACCAGCAGCCGTGCTTTGTGGAAGCTAAATGAAATCCAACAAAGGTGCAAAATGTCGATTTAAATCAGGAACTACCTGATCAGAGAATACGTAAATAAGATCCGACACTTGAGGTTCAGTACTACAAATATCTGAAACTCTCAGATTTCACACTAAGATTTTCCACTGTTTTCTCCCCGTCAGCTATAAATGCCTGTGTGACTCCGGCTGGAGCGGCAAAAACTGCGACATCAACAACAACGAGTGTGAATCCAACCCGTGTATGAACGGAGGCACCTGCAAGGACATGACCAGCGGATATGTTTGCACCTGTCACATGGGCTTCACCGGTCAGTATTTGTGTTGTGTTGATATTCTCGTATGAAACAACACTTCCCTCCACCCCGATGTGGACCTTCAACTTAAACTGAGGTGTTTGTGCTGTACTGTTCACTCTGAGCGCAGGCCCAAACTGCCAGACCAACATCAACGAATGTGCCTCCAACCCCTGCCTGAACCAGGGAACGTGCATTGACGACGTGGCTGGCTACAAGTGCATCTGCATCCTGCCTTACACGGGTATGAAAATATTATTGAAAATATTTTATGTGCACATGTGTTGGCCTGGCGTTCTGGCGTTTCCTTGCAGTTTCCACAGCCTGCGTTCGTTAAGTTACCGAGAAAAGAGGAAAAATATCTGGAGGATGAAACAACTGTTGAGTAAAGTTCAACAGCAAGACATCCTCTGGGCTCAAAGACACCAAACCTCTGACTCACTCCGCTCCTCTGAGATACACAAGCATTCCCGATAAGAGGGCTGGAAAATATTTTCACGTCATCTCACTTATTATTTGACAAAACAGATAATGATGGAAAGGCGAAGGGCAAATTTTCTAGTATTTGTCGAGTCGTCTTTTTGGAAAAATCCACAGGACTTTGAATAATAAAAGGATTTTTGCTTGTGCCGGGGTGGGAACGGGGTGCTTGACACATTTCCTGTTTGCCTGCTTCCTGTCTCACAGAACGGCTTCACAATGGACGGAAACTGGAGCCGGCTTCCTGTAAGAGCCATGTGTTGTGGAAACAGATAGGGAAATGTCTCGGCAGGCCTTTAACACTGACAGAACCTGGCTAAAATCTTCTGATAGCACTGATTGAAAGATGATTCTGTGTCCATTTGGGTTGGGTTATCTCCAAGTTCATGACTCCTACATGATATCACACAGTTAAAGTTAAAGCTAAACACAGCTTGTAATTTATTGTGTTCAAAGGAGCGTCTTAATAGACGTGTTTGTGTGTTACAGGAGAGAACTGTGAAACGTTGATGGCCCCCTGCAGCTCCAAACCCTGCAAGCATGGAGGAGTGTGTCAGGAGTCGGAGGACTATCAGAGCTTCTCTTGCGTCTGTCCTGAAGGATGGCAAGGTGAAAAATTAGAACAGGAACTATTTGATTCTAGCCAAGTTCCGGTTTAATTTATGCATTAAAATTTCCAGATGAGTGTTTCTTATATAAAAGTTTCACATTTTGTCTGATGTGAGTTTGACAGGCTCTTAATTAAATTAAATTACTCTTAATTAAATCATACTGCTGAACAGAGGATTGTACTTTTCTTCAGTGATATAATGCACTAAAGAAATTTACAATTCCTCTGCACAGCCATTAGAATATGGACATAATTGCTAAAGTCTTAGCTTGACATGACTCACTCATAGAGTTTCTTGTGAGAAATGATGCAAAAACGCAGTAGAGAGAAGTCAGAAGGATGATGAAAGATAAAGACAGGTAAATAGGTAAAAGACAATTAAAAATACATCACTTTAAATGTGCAATATGTAAGAATTATACAAAGTTACCAAAATCAACTAAAATTTTGAGCACAATGTGAAGAAATAACTATTTTGATGTTACAGTATATCAAAGGTGTCTATGTATCGCGTTGAAGAGATATCTACTGTAGTAGAGTGCCAAACCCTGGTAGTCCGACAAGCTGCACAGCTAACCGAGCTAACAAACTAGCAGTAGCCGCAGTCATAGAAAAATAGAAGACAGTAAAAAGCAGTCAGCAGTTACTCTGGTGATACGCTGCCCCTATTGTTTGGGAGTATGAATTCAACAGGTGGCCAATTCTTACATAATGCACCTTTAAAGCAAGACTATAAAATGCCCTTTGAAGAAGTGATTTCAAAGAATCACTGATTCTGCGAGTGTTGAATCTCCTCAGGCAGGCTGTTCCACAGTTGAAGGCCTCTGATGGCAGTAAACTGGCTTACATGGGGGGCAAACATTTCAAGTGTAAGAAGGGGTGAACATTTTACATTATCTTCCTCTCTCCACCCCTCCAAGGCCAATCATGTGAGGTGGACATCAAAGAGTGTGTGAAGAATCCCTGTCGCAACGGAGCAACCTGCCTGAACACTTTGGGCAGTTACTTCTGCACCTGCAAACCAGGATTCAATGGACGCAACTGCGAAACCAACGTCGATGACTGCAAGCCCAGTACGTTCTCCAGTCTCTCTGCTTCTTATGCTTAATTAAAGTAATGTAGACAAAGCAAAATCTACACTTAGCAAAGACTTCAAAACACAAGCTGAGTGCTCCGTTTTGCCCACAGACCCGTGCAGCAACGGAGGCCTCTGTAAGGACGAGGTGAACCGCTTCCTGTGCACCTGCCTGCCCGGCTTCAGGGGCACAAAGTGTGAGGAGGACATCAACGAGTGTGAGAGCAACCCGTGCAAGAACGGAGCCAACTGCACCGACTGTGTCAACAGCTACACCTGCACCTGTCCGGCCGGCTTCAGTGGAATCCACTGTGAAAACAACACTCCCGACTGCACTGAGAGGTACGGAGCTCACACAACACAGAATTGGTACCACAAGGAGCTCAGAGTATCACAGTCCAACCCAGCAGTTTCTGTTTTAAGAGATAAAACCGAAAGATGAACACTGGTTATTGTCCTTTGAGTGAGTTCATCTGTTCAGATCAACAGGTTCGCTCTCATCCACTTGTTAATGTGGAGTCCATTTCCTTGTCCACCACTGCCCCCTCTGGTGGAGCACTGATGTACACCAACTGACCTCAACATTTCTCACTGTATATCACAGCTCTGCCACACACAGTAGGTTAAGTAGGTTGCACCATAAATGAGTTTTTAACTGTAAAATACCAAGACTTGTTTCTCTCAACATCATCAATGAAGCTCCCTGGTGAGAAAAACTGAAAGTCTGAGTAATAAGTAGGGTATTGTTAGAAAAGATATATTTGTTTTTGACAGATCAGATGTGCCTGCAGCTTAGGTAGAGAGAGTTAAATTTCATACATTTATTTTTTATTTTCTCTGCAGCTCCTGTTTCAACGGCGGGGCCTGTGTGGACGGCATTAACACCTTCACGTGTTTGTGCCCGCCGGGTTTCACCGGGAGCTACTGCCAGCACGACATCAATGAGTGCGACTCCAAACCCTGCCTGAATGGCGGCACCTGCCAGGACAGCTACGGCACGTACAAGTGCACCTGCCCACCTGGATACACTGGACTCAACTGTCAGGTGGGAGGATGGACTCACTTATGTTTTGTTACTGTTATACCGAAAAACTTAACGCTGAAATTACTTTTCAGCCAAGTTCAACTCCATTTAACCTCTTTTGAACTTTTTTTTTAACCTATAAATCACCAGATCAAGGCTTACTGGCATGATTATTTGGTGTAAGTGATTCAGGTTTATACATTCTGTTTGCATCCTGCAGAACTTGGTTCGTTGGTGCGAGTCGTCGCCCTGTAAGAACGGGGGATCTTGCTGGCAGATTGAAACCACCTACAGATGCGAGTGTGAGACCGGCTGGACGGGACTTTATTGTGACGTCCCAAGTGTCTCCTGTGAGGTGGCGGCCAAACAGAGAGGTGAGTTGGGAGTTCGTGTGAATGAATCAAATTGTTGACGGAAATGTATGCAGGCTTAGTAAATCTTGCTCAACATACATTATCACACAGCAACGCTAAAGTCCACTCTCTCGTCCTCGTAGGAGTCGATGTTGCCCATCTGTGTCGTAACTCGGGTCAGTGTCTGGACGCGGGAAACGTTCACTACTGCCACTGCCAGATCGGATACACTGGAAGTTACTGTGAGGAGCAGGTGGATGAATGCACCCCAAACCCCTGCCAGAACGGAGCCACCTGTACTGACTTTTTAGGCGGATATACCTGCAAGGTAACATAGTAAAAACTATGCATCCAGTTGGTTGTATTTTAATGTCAAATGCTGCTGAAATATGTATTTGGAAATCATGTCTCAGAATTTTTTGTCATATTAAACATGTCCTGAGTGCATCAGGTCTAAATATACTTATGATTTAACTTTAACTATGCAGAAATGAGTTATTCCCTGTTGAAATCAGCCTAATCATGCCATTTCTTTTTATTTAATGTTGGTTTATTGCAAATTGGGTCTTAAATGTCACCCTTCTTAGCATTTTCAGAAGTCTCATTACATTATCTTTATTTTATCACCTCGTTCTGCGTGTTTTTTGATCTCAATCCTATAATTTAATTCATGAATTAGTTCAAATATATGGGCATACAGCAGCTGAAACAACATCCGGCTCCTAATGAAGAGGCCCGTTTATAAATAGAAGACAAACAGATTGGTTGAGTTAATCTCCCCTGGAATAAAGGATCTGCTGGCCTTGGCAGGGTGGAGGCCAGAAAACAGCCAGGTAAACAAAAAACATCTCTGTTTCATGTCAGACATTGATTCAACTTTCCCTCTTTCTCCTCCCTCTGCCTTCTTTTCTTCCTGCTTCTCTGCCTCTTCTTCCTCCCTCTCAGTGCATGCCAGGATATGTGGGGACCAACTGCTCCGACGAGATCAATGAATGTTTCTCCCAGCCGTGCCAGAACGGGGGCACCTGCATTGACCTGATCAATACCTACAAATGCTCCTGTCCCCGGGGAACCCAAGGTCAGTGGACCCCACGCACACTCCTCCACACCACTCCGCCTCTCCATCCTCTCCTCCTCGTCTCCACACTTCATTAATTAGGGCTTAACAGCAGCCAGGGCTCACGTCTGAAAACTCCTCCTCCCGTCTTGCCTCCATCCCTTCCTCTACTTGTCAAATACGCCATCGATTTTTCTCTCAGACATGAAGGGGAGTGTGTGGTGTAGGTCAGTCGAAAGTGGAGTTGGGTGTTGCCCAAAAAAAGCCAACAAGTTTGATCAAGAAACTAAAGATAATGTCAGAGGCTTTGACAGGAAGTTAAGGGGAAATCTTCCTGGAGATTTCCCTTTTTTCACCAGATTTAGAATTTGTATCAATCAGTATCTTATTATTCAATATTATCTGAACTTTTTGACAATGACATGAGTTAGGAGCAGATGAGGCATCACTTTATCACAGATTCAAAGCTGCAGAATCTATTCCGTAACTAAAACTGACACTACTTGTCCCTCCTCCCCTGCCGTACCTCCCTCAGGTGTGCACTGCGAGATCAACATCGACGACTGCAACCCCTTCACCGACCCGGTCACCAATGAGCCCAAGTGTTTCAACAAGGGGAAGTGTGTGGATCGAGTGGGAGGCTACCACTGCACCTGCCCCGCAGGATACGTGGGGGAGCGCTGCGAGGGCGATGTCAACGAGTGTCTCTCCAACCCCTGCGACCCGCGGGGCACGCACAGCTGCATCCAGCTCACCAACAACTACCGCTGCGAGTGTCGCACCGGATACACAGGTAAACAGGCAATCAGGGTTGTAACTGGTCAACCGAGTCAGCTGAGGAGGAGGGAGAAATGTGTTAATGTGTGCTGCTGTTGGTGATTTTGGGGGGTTTTGAACATTTAGAAACTGTATGTAACTGGTGCATGTCAAAAAATGTTTTTGGCTCAAATAAGGAAATGAAAAAATTGTCAACAAATCATTAATAAAAGTTATAAGAAGTTGCTTTCTACCCTAAACTGAAATCATTGTAGGAAATGTGAGGATACAGTTGCATAACATGATAAACATTTTTTTGTGTGTGACTCCTCTGCAGGTCAACGCTGTGACACAGTGTTTGACGGATGTAAAGGAAAGCCATGTCGGAATGGAGGGACGTGTGCTGTTGCCAGTAACACCCCACATGGCTTCATCTGCAAATGTCCTCCTGTGAGTATCAAAGCACATATTATTATTATAATTATTATTATTATTATTATCATTATTATTAACTGTGAGGTGAGTGCTAACCACTGAGCCCCGTGCCACCCTGTCAATAAACATCTCTAACTTCCTCTAGAGCCTGTAGAAATCATTGAATCAAAGGTTATGTTCTCATGTTTTGTCCTCTTCTTATAGGGCTTTACCGGCTCCACATGTGAATATGACGCCGAGGTATGCGGCAGCCTCCGCTGCCGCAATGGAGGCACCTGCATCTCCAGCCACAAGTGTCTCTGCACCCCCTCCTTCACTGGGCCTGAGTGCCAGTATCCCACTGACAGCCCCTGTAATTCCAACCCCTGCTACAACGGTGGCACGTGTGAATACACGTCTGAGGCGCCGTTCTACCACTGTGTCTGCCCCAAAAACTTCAACGGCCTTCAATGTTTCATCCTGGATTACGAATTCCCTGGAGGGTTCGGCCACCCCATCCCTGTGCCACCGAAGGTGGAGGTCAGCTGTAACATCCCGCAGTGCGAGGAAGCAAAGAACAACAAGTTCTGCGATGCGCATTGTAACAACCACGAGTGCGGCTGGGACAATGGCGACTGCTCGCTCAACTTCAACGACCCGTGGAAGAACTGCTCCGCCTCGCTGCAGTGCTGGAGATACTTCAATGATGGAAAGTGTGACTCTCAGTGTGACAACGCTGGATGTCTTTACGATGGGTTCGACTGCCAGAAGCTGGAAGGACAGTGCAAGTGAGTGTGGTGTTTGTATCAATGAATAAGACAAGAATCAAGATTGGGATGCACAAGCAACTAGTCGATTAAACTTTGATAACCTCACTAGTCAGCACCAGAAATACTAGTCGGTTTAATGCCTAACCTAATCTCTTTTATTTCAGTCCGCTGTATGACCAGTACTGCAAGGACCACTACGCTGATAAGCATTGTGACCAGGGCTGCAACAACGCTGAGTGCGAGTGGGACGGCTTGGACTGTGCCGATAACATGCCCGAGAAGCTTGCCGTGGGCCAGCTGGTCCTGGTTGTCCACATCACCCCCGAGCAGCTCCTCAACAACTCCTTTGGCTTCCTGCGCGAGCTGAGCCGCGTCCTCCACACTAACGTGATATTCAGGAAGGACGGCAAAGGCGAGATGATGGTGTACCCATACTATGGGAACGAGCACGAGCTGAAGAAGTATAACGTCAAGCGCTCGGTGGACGCGTGGTCCGAGGTGCCCGCAGAGGCACTGAGCGTGGTGAAGAGGAGACTGTATGATGCGGCAGGAGGGAGCAGGAGGATGAGGAGGGAGCTGGAGATCAAAGGGTGAGCAAAAATATAGAAAACTTGTTAACTATAGAGACATGTTCAAGGATTCGGTATGTAAAACAGGTTTTCACCATGGAGCATACCATTAACTTGGGTTGTGTTTCTCTTCTCTCAACAGTTCAGTCGTCCACTTGGAGGTAGACAACCGTCAGTGCATCCAGCAGTCCTCTGAGTGTTTCCTGAGCACCAACGACGCTGCTGCTTTCCTCGGGGCTTTGGCCTCCAGTGGCAAACTGGATGTTCCCTACCCCATTGAAGCCGTTTATAGTGAGTACATCTCATACAGATCTGCATGAATTGAGGAAAATGTCTACTGGTTTCCAATCGGTCCATTAGACTGAACGTCAGATCATGTGTCTTTCCATGAAAGGTAAAAATCAATGATGAATTGATCAAACAAGTATTGTCTTTTCACATAAGTGAGCCACATGTTGAACTGCCTCACATGTTCCTTCATTATGATGAATCTGGACACTGCAGTTTATTCTGAGTCGATTTCACAAACCTATCCTGATGCCGGAAATCACCAGACCACCAAATGTGTTTGTGTCCACCACTGAAACTAGTTAAAAAAAAAAAAAAAAGCCATTTTTGCTTTGGCAGGGCTGCAGCTATCAAAACTCTGTTTGTTGGTTGGTTGGTTGGTTTTGATTGGCAGGATTACACAAAAACTGCGGAAAGAGATTTCCAAAAAAATTTGGTGGAGGGTCTCAGCGGAGAATAGACCCCATTAAGTTTTGCCGTGGATCTGGACAAAGGAACAGATCCAGGACATTTTTGCTAGTTTCTCAGGGGACAATGCATGGATCTTGATGGAAAAGATCATCTGTATTAAGGTGACTGGTATCTATTTATGATTCCATCTGAATTGTTTTGTCCGAGAGGTTGTCTTTTACAGATTTGCTGAGTTTTATTATGGTTGGTTTCAAATTTAAATTTAGGGCTGTCAAGTTTGATATTGGATTAGGCTTGGTTGAATTGAAAGGGACTGTTGGGCCATAGTGGAGGTATGTGCTCTACTTAGTGCTGTTCTATTTTTCAATTAATGTTTAGTCTATAGAATGTCCAAAAAATGTAAAGTAAATGTTGGACATTTTGTTGACTGAAACAATTTCTCAATTTTCAAAATAGTTGGTATTTAATTTTCTTCTGATCAACTTAAAGCTTAATCAGCTACAACTGTCACAGCTCAGCTTGAGTAAGAAAAAACGCGGTGCTTAGCTGTCTGTATGTTCTTTTGAAGAAAGATTATCTTGAGGCTGCTTCAACATACAGTAAGGAAGGGAAGCTGCAAACTATTTAGAGACGACTAATGATTGGTGGTCTCTGTACTGGTGGGATTTGTTGATGAATATTTCCAGCCCGCACCAACATCAGACAATAATGTAACTCTGACGCAGATTTGATTTTCTCTTTGACAGTTGTAGAACTCAAACAAGTTCAAAGAGTCTCGTAATTGATTTTCATGGAAGTGGAAACGAAAGCTGCAAAGAATGGAAAACCACAACTGAAAGATTTGCATCTTGATTGATGGGGCTAAAGTCAGGTTGATTAATTGTGATGTGAAATAAATGCGATTTGTAGTTAAAAAGGCTAAAAAAGTGCAAAACCCCTGGTATGATCCTTGCTCTTGCATCCACACATAGAAACTTGGATAAGACACGTGCGCCTCCACGCACACTCAGACTGAAAGCGCCCTCTGGTCGGGTCCTAACCCTAGCGCTCTTTGATTGTGTATTTGTTATGCAGCGGCGAACAAATGCAATTGTGAATCTCATGGCCTAAACAATCAATCCTTCCCTCAGAGTGTAAATCCACTGGCTTCAGGCACCAAAATGGTTAATTGCTGCAAATCAACTCATCCAGCCCCCTACTCACACTATATAACGCTCTATCTCTCTCCCTCTCGCAGACATGTACACATATACGTCCACAGATAACACACTCGCACACACACACACACACACACACATGCACGCACGCACATGCACTTCATCCCACAGTGTGAGGGGCTGCTGCAACCTTCACCTCGCTGAATGTAATACCAGGACTTAATGCATCTCTGAGGGTTTAGGTTGGGGGAGTTTATCATTTCAAAATCGTTAGTGGAAAAAAAAGAGAAGGGGAAAAATTGATCGGGAGTGTGCTAGAAGTTGGGAGTCTTTGTTATCTTGAAAATCCTAATAAATCCTTCGTCTTTACAGCTTAAAGCGCGTGCAGTAATTTGAAGTTCATTAATCCCCCTCCTTTTTTTCTCTTAAAGAAGAAATGGTAAAGTTGTCTCTTGGTACCCTGGGTTGAAAAGGGAGAGAGGAGGTGGTGGTGTTCTTTTTTTTTCCCCTTTTCTCTTTTTTTTTTTTTATCACGCCCCATCCCTTTTTTTTTTCTTTTTTCTTTTTTGATGAAAAGTGGTTAGCAATTCTGATTATTACTGAATAGATAGTAGAAGCTAGCTTTACAAACGGTGAGGATCGTCAGTCAGTTTCTGGCACTCGCTCCTGGTTGCGGTGTGTTCTGGAGTGGGAACCGCGGGGCGAAGAAGAGCCGGACTAGCTCTGCTCGAACACTCCAGGCTGATCCTGGGTGTCCTGGTCTATCTTCTGCCAGTCCATGTCTGCTCCTCGGCCCGTCTTGACCATGTTGTCCCTTTTCCTACCAGGTGGCGTCGACCCCGATCCTTCTAAGGACCTCTACCCGATCTACCTGGTCCTTGGCGGCGTAGGGATACTGGCCTTTCTCGGAGTGGGGATGGTGGCAGCCCGAAAGCGCCGCCATGAGCACGGGCGCCTCTGGCTCCCCGAGGGCTTCAAGACCACAGAGACCAGCAAGAAGAAGAGACGCGAGCCTGTCGGAGAGGATTCAGTGGGATTAAAGTAAGTTTTCAGTTTATTCGCTCGGTGTCATCGCAGTACATGTTTCTTTGCGGGTCAGGTGAAGGGCCAGATCTGAGGGACAAAATGGGTGTAACTGGTGATCAGATAAATTTGGGAAAGGGGGGTTTCGCCTGGATCATTAATGATAATGATATAGCAGGTTTAGGTGCGCATTAATTGACTTGTTGGGGCAGGGGTGGGGGCGTGGGGTATGGATTTAATCAATGCTTTTGTTTTTCGGCTGCACCATTAATGGTGTGCGGCTCGGATGAGATGGAAGCAGGAGAGTGCGAGGATTTTTACCGGCTTTTATGCATCCTCACAGGTCACTGAAAAACACCTCGGACATTTCACTCATGGATGTCACCCAGAATGACTGGGAAGAAGACGAGCCCTCGGATACGAAACGCTTCAGGGTAAGAAAACAGAAATATTACACGGCAGCGGATATTTTAAATATGTAGGAATTTTATTTATTTATTGTTTTTCAACTTCTACAGCAATATCCTACAAAAAACTTGACCAGTGTGGGATTTGAAAATAACTTTTTTGTGCTTTTTTCAATATTTCTGAAGGTTTTGATTGAATGATTTAACAATTTATTTAATATTAACTACTAACTAATACTTACTTAACGTGTGTTTTTGTTATGTTGTGATTTTATTGGATTCAAGCCCAATTTGAGTCTTCTCACTTCTTGCTGTCCCTGCTGTAGCAGTTTGACGAACAGGCGATACTGGAGGGAGATGACCAGACGGACCACCGCCAGTGGACCCAGCAGCACCTGGACGCCGCCGACCTGCGCATCCCCTCTATTGCTCCCACTCCTCCTCAGGGCGAGATTGAGAACGACTGCATGGATGTCAATGTCCGGGGACCAGGTGGGTGACTGATCACTTAGTTACCGTTGCCTTAAGTGAGCTCTGAGCCAACGCATGTGGGCAGAATCAGCGGATTTTGGTCGCTTCTTATTCTGGATGACTTGGTTTCCTCTACAAGGCACAATACACATCCCAAACGTTTTACAAAAATATGAAATGTAATTGTTTCACATGAAAATATATATGGAATCAGTTTTGTGAAGAAAATTGTGATATATTCAAGACGATTTAAGGTGAAGAAAAAAAATACAAAGGCGAACTATATTAATTTTGCTCCATTACTTCTGACTTTTCTCTTTTTTTTTTTTTTTCTTGTGACATATCAGAGCTTTCTCTCCTCACACCTCTAAAAATGCTTCAAATATGAATAAGCGAAAGCGCACTCGCAACTGATGTGCACAGTAATACCGCAACTTTTAAGAATTTTAAGGGCTCACAAGCTTTAAAAGGTTGGGAATGACAGATTCAGCAGACTTGACGTTTTGAAGGTGGCGGGTGTGTGTGTGTGTGTGTGTGTGTGTGTGTGTGTGTGGTGTGTGTGTGTGTGTGACTTGATTCACACATTTCACCTTTCTAGTGTTTGCATGTGTGTCTGGATTGATTCATGCCTTTTCTGAGTGAGCGTTTCACATTTCTAGTGTGTGTGTGTGTGTGTGTGTGTGTGTGTGTATAATCGCGCATGTAGGAGTTGCTAAAGCCCCATGTCCTCAGGGTAAAGGATCTTCTTCAAAGCAGCCAGCTGGAAGCCAGGCGCCTGGGGGGAAACACTGATTCCTGATCAGATTAATCATTTGACCAGTAATGGGCCTCTGTGTTCTTTATTTTCTATTCCTCATTATGAAAACAATGAAGGCATCAAATGCAAAAACCCAATTTTGTAGTAAGTGCCAAACTCCCTGAAGAAAAGCTACGAGAAATCAAAGTAACAGGGTTAACAACTTGAGAGAACACTTTTTCCCCCGTCGCGGATCGATGCACTTGAATCGACCAAATCTGTGAGATCTGGGGCTTGCTATTCTTTTGAAGAGGAGAAAACCTATTCAAGTCGACTGACTGAGCTGCCTCTCACAGTTAGATATTAATGCTTCGTTTTCGCAGCAGCCTAGCTTTAGCGAGCCCCGGCCTCTATCCCCCCAGCTTCGCCTTCCTTCTGAAGCTTCTGCTGCGCCGGGGCCTTGATCAGAATCCATTATCGAAAGGAGAGAGCTGTAACGATTCAACCCAGGCAAAAGTGTCAAATCCACATTCGATTTGTTTGTTGCTTTGTTTTGATCTGCCTGCTGCTTTGAACTGCAGCCTCCTGTCGTTTTTTTGCAGCAGCCACTGGGCCTACACTGTGCTGACCATGCAGTCTGTTACCTTCTTTCATAAACCCCTCCCCTCCTCTGTCCAGATGGATTCACGCCACTGATGATCGCGTCCTGCAGCGGGGGAGGTCTAGAAACAGGCAACAGCGAGGAAGAGGAGGACGCCTCTGCTAACGTGATCAATGACTTCATCTACCAGGGTGCGAACCTTCACAACCAGACCGACCGCACAGGTGAAACCGCTCTTCACCTGGCTGCACGCTACGCTCGTTCTGACGCTGCCAAACGCCTGCTGGAGGCCAGCGCTGATGCCAACATCCAGGACAACATGGGCAGGACGCCTCTGCATGCTGCTGTGGCAGCTGATGCCCAGGGGGTGTTCCAGGTGGGTCCTCACATGCCAAAAATATTGTTATCAGGTGGTTTAGTTAAAGTTTTACTGAAATTAGGGATTTGTCCGTTTAATTGATTTATTAAGGCAGAATTCCTTCTTCTCAAATGTCAGAATTGGAAAGTCACTTTCAGCTTTTTTTTTTTACTATTTCTTGACAATTTATGGACTAAATGAATTGCTCAATTCACACTCAGTCATTAATTGCAGCCCTAAAAGTGTAGCTTTCAAATAATCTGTAACTAAGGTTTCCACAATACCAGAATTTGTATTTTTCAATACAATACTAGTACAAAAAACAATTTGATTCGATTGTTCTTTTTGATATTTTGATATCACAGCATAAATAAAACATTCTATAGGCACACACAATGGTATAAGTTGCTCCTTTTATTTTAAATTAACAACCTGCACACGGTTGTTGTTGGTAATTTGTAGGTGATAAAATAAACGTCACTGAACACAAACAACACATTTGTAATAATGGTATTATCTGTGCCCCCTCAGGTTGTAGATCTGTTTAATCTATGAAATGGAATTATGAAATGATTATTTCAAATGTCTTGACTGACTTTTTAATAGCAAAAACATACATCACATACACTATCAAGTGCTAGTGCTATTGCTTTTAAACTCATGGTCAAGAAAAGTATCAAGGAATCAATACTTTCCAATGAAGAAAAGAAAGATTCAAGAAACCGTATTGTCACTGTGCTGCTGTGCAAACAGTACAAAATGATATCTATAGTCATATAATGAATATCGTTGCACTCCCTGATATTTTTAAAAGAAACATTATTAAATAAGGATGTAAAAAGTGTAGTTTTACAGTCGACAACCTCACTGTGTACTGCTGCAGACCAGAATCACCAGAAGTTAGAATTCTTTCACATTCCTCAAAGGATAAATTGTACATTTATTAAAAATCAGCCCTCATGTTTAAGTCAAAATGATTAACGTGTTTTGTATGTTTCTGTAGATTCTGATAAGGAACCGTGCCACAGACTTGGATGCCCGCATGCATGATGGCACCACACCCCTGATCCTGGCTGCCAGGCTGGCGGTGGAGGGCATGGTGGAGGAGCTCATCAACTGTCACGCTGACGTCAATGCAATTGATGACTTCGGTAAATTTCACTGTTTTATTCTGCCATTGATATGAGCCTGAAAAAACAGTATGTTTTACGGTCAATGTGCTCAAATGTTGACTCAATAGAACACTTTAGATCTAATCGCCCTGTTTGTGTCTCTTCAGGTAAATCGGCTCTACACTGGGCTGCGGCTGTAAATAACGTGGAAGCTGCAATTGTGCTTCTGAAGAATGGTGCCAACAAGGACATGCAAAACAACAAGGTAAAAAAAACAAACAATCCGTCTCATCCCCGTCTTAGTTCTGTAAAACAATAGTGGAACATCTTTCCGCTTCGTGAATCTCATCACATGCTGTCTCCTCTCTGTCTGCCTCAGGAGGAAACCCCTCTATTCTTGGCTGCCAGGGAAGGAAGCTACGAGACTGCCAAGGTCTTACTGGACCACTTTGCTAACAGAGAAATAACCGACCACATGGACCGACTACCCAGAGACATTGCACAGGAGAGAATGCATCACGACATTGTGCGGCTGATGGATGAGTACAATCTAGTACGAAGTCCACACATGCACGGAGGGTCGCTAAGCACCACGTTGTCACCCCCTATCTGCTCGCCCAACGGCTACCTGAGCGGCATGAAGCAGCCCCAGCCTCAAGGTCAAGGCCAGGGAAAAAAGGCACGCAAGCCCAGCGCTAAGGGCATTGGCTGTAAAGATGGCAAAGACATGAAGGTGAAGAAGAAGAACTCACAGGACGGGAAGTCTGGGAACCTCCTGGACAGCTCGGCTGTTCTGTCACCAGTTGACTCTTTAGAGTCTCCACATGGATATGTCTCTGATGTGGCCTCGCCACCCATGATGACCTCACCCTTCCAGCAGTCGCCATCTGTAGCTCTGAACCATCTGCAGGGTATGTCTGACCCACACCTCGCTGTGAACCACATGGTGATGCCAAACAAGCAGGAGCTGGCTCGAATGCAGTTTGACCCGCTGCCTCCACGTCTCACCCATCTGCCCGTGTCTGGCGCTGGTGGCCAGGGCGGTATGAACGGCCAGTGTGATTGGCTGTCGAGGATGCATGGCAGCATGACCCAGCCAGGCCAGTTCAACCCCCTGAGGGGAGCTCCAGGTGGTCAGGGCGGTCTGCACCAGGCAGGGCAGCACGGGTTGATGACCTCCCTCCACAACGGCCACCCCACCACCAGCCTGTCTCAGATGATGAACTACCAGGGGATCCAGAGTGCCAGACTGGGTCCGCAACCCCACATCATGCAGCAGCAGACTCAGCAGATGCAGCAGATGCAGAACCTGCAGCAGCTCCAACAGCAGCAGCAGCAACAACAGAGCATCCAGCTGCAGCACCAGAACTCAAACACGACCAACAGTCAGAGCTTCATCAGTGGGGAGCTCGGTTCCCCGGAGCTCCAGCAGGGCACAGGCAACTCCAGCATGCCCATCCACACCATCCTGCCGCAGGAGACCCAGATAATGACCACCACCATCAGCCAATCAATGCCCAGCACACAGTTCCTCACACCGCCCTCTCAGCACAGCTATTCGGGCCCCATGGACAACACCCCAAACCATCAGGTTCAAGTGCCCGACCACCCCTTTCTGACCCCCTCCCCCGGCTCCCCCGATCAGTGGTCCAGCTCGTCTCCTCATTCCAACATGTCCGACTGGTCAGAGGGCATTTCAAGTCCACCGACGAGCATGCAGTCTCAGATCGGACATATACCTGAACAGTTCAAATAAAAAGCTTGTATCTTTACGCCCAGATGAGCTGCTGTATATTTTTTTATAAAAAAAAGAAAGCACTCTTTGTGGAAAAAATAGAAAAAGGGCAAAGCTGTAAACAAGATTTAATAGGACTTTTTTTTATACGCTTTTATACTAACAGCAACACCTGTGTTTCATCCATTCTTTTTTTTATTTATTAATGCCTTATTTATACGCATTGCCTGCTTACAGAAATTTTGGGGATCCATGGTGCCGGGTCGTACGCAGGACAGAGAAAGTCCTTTAGACAGACTTCTTCTAGTATTTCTTTTCTGCAGTGAAGCCTCAGCATACACACTGGGTATTTATTTCCTTAAAGACTTTTAGTACTTTTTCATATGATTTCTCAATCTTTGTTTATATTTTGCTATTTGTTTTTGTATAATCTTGTTTATAAATAAACTTGTGATTGAGGGGCATTTTATGGAGCACATTTAAGTTTCAGCGTTACTTCAGTTTGTTGTAAGTGTGGGAAATATTCTAGTCAGTTGGTGATAACACATGAAAACAGCTGCTTTTCCACAATTTTCGCCCATTTAAATATCCTGCAATTGTTCTCACTAGATGTCTTGAGTCAATGGAACAACATTATGTTGCACCTCTAGATTTGATTGCCTTCGTATAGAGATATGGTGGAGATGTGATATGTTGTACAGTGTACAGCCATCTTGGAGATTGGCGGTTAAGGCAGGCTTGAGTATCTGTTAGTCCTGTGCTGTTGGAGAACTGGCCCATCGGCCACAGTGTATGTTGTTGTCCATAGGGAAAAGGAAACTTCATGTCCCCTCTCCCTCCTATTAGTTTGAGCCTATGGCTGTGTTCTTCCTTTTGTAAATATGTTATGCATTTCCCTCGTAAGCAAGATTTTGTTTAAGAAATCTGATGTCTTAAGCATGCAATTTTGATAGGTCTCGCACCAGTCAACAGCCTCTAAAATGTCAAACAGAACAGAATATATATTTTGTATTTTACTGTCCCTTATGCATAAATAAAATTTGAACTATATACGAATAGATACAATATATTGTTAGGAGGCATTTTTCTCATAAAAAGGGAAAATACATAAATATTGAGGTTTTATTAATTCATATTTATTTACTGTTCTGTTACACTTAAAAATCCACTGAGGCAACTATTTGTGCATATTATAAAATGTTTGGTTACATTTGGACTGTTGGCTAAGTTCTCAGCTGTGTCCACTTCGATGCTTTGTGAGACGCTCCCTGGTATAGTTTGCAAAATGTTATAACTTAAAAAAAATATTAGGTTGTAGTGAAATTGTAATATCTGCAATATGTTTCTTTCCTTTCATAAAGTTATAATTTGCAAGAAATGTATTTCCCCTTTTCATTTTCAATCTGTAAAAATGTTTCTTGTCATAATAAAGGACACCTGTGTGTCTTGAATTTATGAGAACTGTCTTTTATTCCTTTAAATTACAGCTGAAGATCTTTTAATGATCAGTATCGCCTCAAAACACTGCATGAAACAATGGGATTAGCTTGATAATGATAGATCTAGTACGATACCACATTCCTTTGATAGTTCTGGATAAAAAGGTCATTTTTAATGTGTCTTTAGATTTTAAAGTTGAAAATAAAAGTGACCTTTTTCTTCGTATACTGAAGAGTATGTCTCCCTCTAGTGGTGGTAACTGCTACCTTATCTTAATATTATAATGCACTCGACTACAGAGGTGTATCGTTTCTGCAGCTTGTGAAAACAGGACATAACTAAACAAAACAGTCTTTGCATGATTCATGGATGAATTAAAATGCTAGAAGTGCCCAGGGAAAAAAAATAGGTACCAGTCCCAAATATTCTTCAGTTCCTAACTGACTTTCTACACGTTGCACAGTGGTCATTTGATTGAACACAAGCTATGAGCACAAAACTGATGCTGTTTTGACACAGGGGTTCTCTTCAATATATTGCCTCAAGATCAGGTAATTAATTGAAGATCTCTGAAACATATTCATTTACCATTTTGTTCCTCTCAAAGGACCAGAATCTTCTGCATCTAGGGTCTTAATTGTGAGGATATTCTGTATATATTTCTTTTATATCATTATAAACTGAATATCTTCAGGCTTTGCAATGCTGCTGGGACCACATAAGACATTTGAAGTGGTCATCTTGTGACAGACAATTTTCACAGTTTTAAGGCATTTTTAGACCAAATTGATTTGATTGATTGATTGAATTCATTCAAAACAAATTTTCACTTAGCACAAATCACTTGGTAGCCAAAGAGCTTTTTAATTTTAATTGAAAGAGAAAGATCTTCATTGACTTACTTAGTTTCTTAATGCCTTAACAACCTGTCTAAAGAAACTGAATAAACAAACTGACCAATTTCGTACTGTTTTACTTTGTAGATTTATGGCGGACCCTGCCACCTTTCTAGCTTCAAACAGTTATTTTCCTCTGAGGAAAGCTTGTTTATTAACTTATGGGAAAGATGAATGTTTCAGAGTTTGTATTATTACCTCATTAAGATAATAAATATTTAAATTCTGAGTTTGAATTTCTTCCTCAATACTACTTAGTGCCTTAGTTTTGTTGCAGGCCTTATTTTCAGTATGTTATTAAAGATGTGGTGAGTTTTCTGGACCAGCTTGACTGGATTGGACAGTAACTCACAGGAACTACGACTCCCATGATGCAGCGGGAGTAGCATCGTTGAAGTTCACAGTTGAAACATTACAGTAAAAATAGGGTACTCGCTGGCTGGCTGCCTGTCCGCTCGCTGGGAATTCTAAACAACTTGGTGGTCACAGAACTAACCGTTTGCCACCGCACCGCAAACCTGCAGGGGAACCCGAAAATGGCCCTCAGCTAATCGGCGCCTGCTCTTGCCCTGTTGTCGGCGGATTTACAGAACGACGGCTAGCTGGGTGCTAACGTTAGCACGCTAGCTTGCCAGGAGCACATAGCAACTGCTGCTAGCTAACGTCACTGGACTGGTACTCTTTACTGTCAAGGCGGCAGCTATGTTCGTCCAGGAGGAGAAGATATTCGCCGGGAAAGTGTTGAAAATCCACATCTGCACCATGGACGGCACGGAGTGGTTAGAGGAGGTCACGGAAGACACCACTGTTGAAAAACTAAAAGAGAAGTGCTTGAAACATGTAGGTTTGGGGCTTGTTTGTGTCTCCCTTGTTGCTTTTTCTGTCCTGTCACTCCTCTGCCTGGGGTGTTTGAGGTCCACTATGCCCTCTGTGTAAACTGTCAGTGTCAGTGTCACTGGCTTTGTATTTATAGCAACTGGGTAGACTCTGCTATTTATAATTTAGCAGGTTGGCTACCCCTTTCAAGCTAGCTAACAGATCGACTATGCCCCCTTTTCTGTTCCCTGTGGCAAGCCACATAGCTTTACTGCTTTGCTGGCCGTCTTTTATTACACAGCCCATCTCACTTCTCCATCTATGGCCTCTATACCATGAGCTCCAGTGGTAGTCTAATGTCTGCTTCTCATGTCAGCTTGGGATGTGCAAAGAGTCAGTGACATGTTTTGTGTAACATCAACACATCGGCTCAGACATTTTGATAAAAGCTGAAGTCTCAGAGTATCAAATATCAAGTTTTATTATATCTACTCCTGAATGTTTTCTATGCGAACTCATCTAGTTGACTAACTGTCATTTAAAGTAATAATTTATTCCATAAACCGTTCAGAAAAATAAAATATTAAAAATCTGCCTGTCACAGTTTACCAGAGTATCTTGTTAGGGTTCCAATCGTCTGATTTTGTCTAAGCAAAGGGTTTTTAATCTGAAATGATAGGACAAATAGTGAAGCAGCAGATTCTCAGAGCTCTCAGAGCTTATCCAAAGTTAGAAGTGCTAGGATTACTCAATTAATTGTCTAGACATTAGGGATGTCACCTGGGCTTTGGGAAATGCTATTCAAATTTTGCCCATTTTCTGACATGTCATATACCCAGCAACCAAACGATGAATCTAGAAAAATTTAATCAACAAAGAAGAAAATTGTACTTGCAGCCAAGACTCTGGTTCTGGCATCTTTAACGTGAGAATTTACCACCTGTCTGTTTATAATAATTCTGAAATGTAGTACTTGCAGTCTTGCACTGTTGGTCGGTGTCACCGTTGTTTAACATTTTGACTGAATAATTTGTTGGAAAAAGAATTGGCATTTACATGACGATGAAAACACTCAATATTTGCATCCCCACTGTTGGCTGTATCTTTCTGAGACGCTTTCCATTTTGCTTTGTTTATAGTATGTGCACGGAGGTCTAGAAGACCCCAAAACACTTACCCACCATAAGCTCATACATGCTGCTACAGAGAGAGTCCTCACTGACACTAAAACTGTTGCTGATGAAAATCTCAAAGATAAAGGTATGTAGCACTGTTTGATTCCTTATGAAATTATGACAATCCTACACTGTGTTCCATGAACTGACCGTGTTTTATATATGTTGCAGAAGTTTTGCTGCTCATTAAGAAAAGACCACCACCGACCCTTCCAAAGATGGCAGATGTTACTTCGGAAGAAAAGGTGAGCTTCATTGATGTTTGGTTTCATTAAAATTGCAAGCATTTCTTCCTCATTACGATTAAAATCTGCAGAACCAGCATCCGAGATGTGGCGTTCTTATCTTGATCTCTTCTTGTTCATTATCCCATTTGTCACAGAAGAAGCAAGATAACAAGGCCCCAGACAAGGAAGCAATTTTGAAAGCCACCGCCAGCCTCTCCACGCGTCACACTGACCGCACCGTTACACAGCATAACATCAGAGATGTAAGGTTTCTTGGAGGAATGGATTTATCTTTAATCTAATATGCAGATTCTGTGAATAAGAATTATTAAAACAGTTTAAATCATTCAAAACTTGATAATATATTAACAATGTTATGCGTGTTCATTGTGTTCCAGTTTCAGACAGAGCTAAGAAAAATCCTGGTTTCTCTCATTGAAGTTGCCCAGAAGCTTCTTGCCTTGAACCCTGATGCTGTTGAACTCTTTAAAAAGGCCAATGGTAAAGCTTACAATCCCTTAAAACAATTTCCAAATCTATATCAATTGTCCTACAGTTCCGAATGTTAAGATGGTAAAAGAATATATACAACTTTTTTTTTTGATGAAGAGGGAGAAGATGTTTTTCTTGTCTAAATAAGAGAGTGTATTTTATGGTAAAACTCTGACAAAATGAGATGTGAGATATTTTATCTTTTAACTTAGTTTTGCATTTGAGCTCAATGCAATGCAACACGTAGCCCAAGCTTTAGTTTTCTCTTCTCTGATCTCTTTGTGTTTTTTTGTCTTTTAGCGATGTTGGATGAAGATGAAGAGGATCGGGTGGATGAAACGGCCCTTCAGCAGCTCACAGAGATGGGTTTTCCTGAGAGCAGAGCCATCAAAGCCCTTAGACTGAACCAGTAAGTCTGAGTTTGTTTGATAACAACTCGCTCACAGCATGAGACAAAGTTTTCGTAATATGTCTGCAGCATTTATCCATTGTCAAATCAGCTGTAGTGTGATCATCCTAGAAACACTTTTTTTTCTCATCTCATCCTTTTTGTTTCCTGCAGCATGTCCGTGACACAGGCAATGGAGTGGCTCATTGAGCACGTAGACGACCCGTCTGTAGATGCACCGCTACCCGGCCAGG
>OMLP01008562.1:1714-24494 GCA_900302685.1 Spondyliosoma cantharus | reverse complement strand
AGCGTTGTGTTTCAGCTTAAACACTGAATGAAATATAAGCGCGTGAATGATTTACTGTTTTTTTTTTTTTTTTTTAAATGTTTATCACTGACAGTTATTACCAGTATTACTAGTAACAGTTTGGAAGCTAATCACGCATGCGCAGTCGTTGCTTTGACGAAGCCCGAGATGATAATTACATTTCTATGGGCAGGCAGAGCGCGAACACACGCTGTACAGACACAGCTATATGTGTGTGACTGTTAACTAACATGAGGCGTCCACTACAGAGATAGATTAACAATCGGAAGCTCTCTTCTGTACGTCGTGTTTCTTTACTGGAGAGCCCTCCCTTCTCCGCCTGGCGTTTGTTCCAGCTCAAAGCCTGCCGTGGGGCTGTTGTCACACAGGCCGCGAATCGGGTCCTGTTGCTGGGAGGAGACCATTCAGACTCGCCTCCCTGCTAGCATTATTAGCTGGCGATGATGCGTCGCTGCTGCTCGTGTATTTTCCACACGGCAGGCCACTGTAAAGTGAGGCAGGTCCTTGGTTAATTCTTTACCCCGACCGAACTGAAGGGTGACTTGGAAATACACCATACTTTTGAAGGTAATGTGTTGCTAGCTTGCTAACGTCATTCATGGGGCCGTTGAATGCAGCGCTGCTGCTGTTGTAACGTTGCACACTAGCAAGCTAACGGTTAGCCGGGGCTGCTTTGCATTTGCATGAGTGGCCGTTTACCTAACCTAATGTCAGGCAAAAGAGTGGCTTGTAACCTCAGGCTTGTTTCCCCGTTAATAAGGTTATGATAATACCAGCATACTGACGTTATCATGATAGCTAATCAAGTTAATTAGCCATTACCTAGCTTGTTCAACAAACCAGCATTGGGCCGTTAAGGGTGAGATGATGTTAAGGTGGTGAGGTAATGTAGAGTTAATGCTACAGGTAATCTATAACGGTAACTTTTATGTTAATGTTAGGTTTAAGGTTTAGCTTCTTGCATAGTAAAAGTATCATTCCTTTTGATCTTAGTGTGTGTAAGCAAATGTTTGTACTTGTTTTCCTCAAAATTGCCGTCCAGACAATTAATTTGAGATGTACTGTTTTGGTAATTATACATTTAAATAAGAAATTCTGTCCAAGTTGCCAAAAATATTGTGAATGCCTAAGCAGGACCTCAGCCAGAAACAGCATCTCCACCCAGTTGAAAGTGAAAGTAGGCAGAGATTAGAAACATTAGTCTGCTTGACTTGGTGAAAGTGGTCTCTGATAGTAGTAATCATATTTAATTGGCCAGCACTTTTCCATAACAAAGTTACAACACCTAGCTAAATGAATCAAAGCGTTGGAAGAGATGTGGCACACAAAGATTTAAAGGGAGTCACTGGGACAGAAAACTTCTTTAGTTGTGAGTTTAGACTAAGAAACTCCTACCAGTTTTGTTGCAGGATTTTAAATGGTTTGTCAGTGAGATTATGAGTAGGTAGCTTCAGCAACTATCAATACAAATCATCTGTTGTATACAGTCAAAATGTACTCTCTGCAAGCAATGTTGGCCCAAGTATGTAATATGATAATATCTTCAGAGTAGAAATGACATCAGATATCTATTGCTTCTGAAGTCCTAATCTAGTACAGTACCTAAAGTGCTACAGTGTCCATGATGACCAGTAAGTTTCATTCTTTATTTCAGTCTCTATGGCCTTATGGTAGTAGGTTCATTTAAGTAACAGATACTGCAAAAACACTGTCTCTACGCTGTCATCAAGCTTTTGACATAATGAATGTGATCATGCCTGCGAGGATGCTACTTTGGTACTTTTGTTTCACCCACCAGATGCAAGCCTAATCGACCACTTAAGGGAGGATTAACAGCTGCTGGCAAAGCAGCATTTTCCTTCATAATCAACAAACACCAAATGAGGGTTTTATTTAATTATTTATTGAAGAATCACTGTGATTGAGCACCCAGCCCCTCACACAAGCCATGCCAATGAGAATTGCATCTTGGCAGATTGTGGGCGACTGATATCCTGTTATTTGGCTGTGTACCTTAATCAGCAGTATGTTCAGTGTTATTGTGGCTGTAACTTCATGTTTTTTTTTTTTTTTAAAGGATGGATGTTGATTTGTGTGCTGGTGGGGACAGTACCAGGAGGAAAGTGGACTTGACTGGAGCTGCAGAAGGCACCATGGACGTCGTACCATTGGAGATGTATGACTCCGCCAGAGCAAAAATAGCTGCCAACTTGCGGTGGCTGTTTGCCAAAGCCTATGGCATTGGTGAGTATTTACATCCATGCTACACAAATGTTAAGTACGTATATCTAGATTTACAGTTAGCTGTATGACTTGCCTAATAAAATCTATACATCTATGATTTTGGACAGTTTGCATATTTCAGAGCAAAGAGAGTTAAGTAGAGCATGGGGTAGTGCTATCTGCAGCATATTTTCCTCATAGTTATTTCAGATGTTATTGTTGCAACAATGGTTTACTCTTGTCTACATACTGATGGTCAGCAGATTTTGTAGAGCTTCAGCAGTGAAACACTGACAGAAAAGGGAAAGAGAAAGAAATATTTGTGGATGTGTGCACTCGAGCCAACACTAATTCCCCCATGACACTTTTCAACAGAATCCTCCCTCACTGACTCACTAGATCCATCCATTCTTGTAAGGTGGCCAGTGAGATTGAACCCAAATCAGACTGAGTGACAGGCACAGAGGATTAGGCTATGTTTGTTAGTCTGTACTCAGAGCATGGAAAATACTGATCTGCACTGCCAGTTACTCACTCTCTGTTCAGATAATATCAGCATTACTAACTAGGCCTTTAGGCCAGATTTTGCTGTCTTTTCTGTAGCTGTAACAACAGTCAAGATTTTAAATAAATTTCATGCCTGAGATGAGTTGTATGAATTTTGGGACTGTCACTTACTGCTTATCGTGTGTTGTGTAGTTGATTTGAGCCCATCTTCTTTGACTGGGCACATCTGGTGCATGGAGAAAGCTATTTACCAGATTCTTGGATTCATTTGCTGTAGATGTGAAGTATGGGAATAATTGATGGCATGTCCCTGTCAGTTGGAAGTTAATTAGGTACATTTAGCTAAAACTAATTAAAGAATAGGTTCACATTTCTTCATGTCTGTCGTTCAACTAAAGTCAGGTGCCCATATGAAAACAGGTTTTGCTTCCTGTTCATAATGACCATTAAAAGATCTCTTCCCAGTGTGTTGTAGATGAACGTGATGGGGGACAAATACCAAAAATGCATCAAGAAGTTTATTAGGAAGGTTGTATTGGGATTCATTAGTGTGACAGCTTGATTTCACCGGGCACTGTCTGTGTCTCATTCTAGCTGCAAATGGTTCTGTTCTCTCCTCTGCACGGCTTCATACCCAACCTGGAATTTTTTCAGATGCAGAGTGTTTTACCTGTTTGATGTTGTTGACTTGCAGAGATTTTGTTGATTCTTGGTAATTTTTCCTCGAGGCTTCTGAAAGGCACTGCGTGTTTTGTGGAACTGAAGAATCGTGGCTTCAGATCAGAACAGCTTTGGTTAGCTCCGGTGGTCGCATCGCAGTCACAAATCAATGTATGCAAATGACTGAACTGTATGACTGAACTTCATGTTCATTTTGGTAGCTATAGTTTGTGTTACTCCACCGCAATTGATAGAAATGAGCTGGACAAAATATCAGAAGCACCTCTCCAGTGGTTTAACATCCAGTGGCCTAATACAGCCAGTTGGGTATATATTGTAGTCCTCAGTGCTGGATCTTCTGGTGACTGTCTCTTATGTTATTCAAGCCAGTGAGTGTAATGAAAACTAGCATCATTAGGAGCTCCAGTTGGGGAAAAAACAAAAACAAATGCCTTGGTGAAATAGTGAGTGTACAAGTTAAAACTCTAGCTGATAGAATCTCACCCTTCATATCTCTAGGCAGTAAAGTCTTCTTGGCATTTTTTCAGATTTTCTACACTATGAATTATTATAGGCCCTGTACTCCAGTGTTTCTTTCTTGCATACCTATATATTAACCATAAGAAAAATAACTTGTCGTGTGAGAGAATGTTGACCTATTTTTTTTCTCTGACAGCCTTCATTCACTTAATACATTTTTAACTCAGACATGGCAACAGAGAATATCCAGACTGTTTGACATATATTTAATCATCAGGGTTAGATAATGTTACTGTCAGTAGTAACATCACCGTATGCCGCCATTGTTTTGCTGCACGGCTGCTATTTACCTTATGTCTCCTTATCGTAGCAGTTACTATAAACCTCAGCTATCTGATGCACACGTCTCCTGATTTACTGCTTTGCATGTCTGTTGCAGTGTAGTCAACAGACATGCAAGTCTCTGGTCAAATCAGCCATCATTATTTTTCTGAGGCTTGTACAGGCTTTCTTTTGTATTCTGCGGTCATTACAAAGATTTCATAATGCCACTGAAGCATTCATTCTAAATAAATGACAGGAAACTGGGAGTAGCAATGGTACTGTAATCCAGTTTGTGAATAGAAAGCTTTTGACCTTTTTGTTATTTTTCTTTCTTCATCCAATTGGTTCATTAGTCAAGCTCACATTTTCTCAGAGTTCATGTCAAGGCTTGTAGGCCTTTGCTTGCTCAGTTCAGTTAGTCATCATAGGCTTTGGGTGATGATGGAGGGTAACATCTCTGTACTGACAAATATGATGCACCACAGATGAACTTGGGTGGAGATGCTGTTCAGTTACAATAGAAGGCATACATTAGCCCCGAAGCATTGGTTGCTCAGAGGGAGACAACTCTCAGGTGCATCTACAGTCATCTTGCTCTGAAGGGAACTAATATACGAGGCCCTTTTTAATTTTTGCCCTATGGCTCATATGATGTCTCCTGCGTTGCAAATGCTGCACAGTAGTTTGCTTGGCTCATGCAATGGTGGACAGACACGAACAGTGGCGTGTAAACAAAAAAAAAAGGGGGCAGCCGTGTCATGATCTTATAGCTTGTCAGGGAGTCAGGTGCATCTGGTGTGGTTCCCTATTAAGTATTTGATCGTGCGTGTCTATGTTTGTGTACATACTCCCTTGTCCCTATGCCCTCTGCATGGGCCACAGCTGCTCCCAGCCTGAGCGACAACCAACCAGACACAACACCGGCGAGAGCGAGCATCTGTTATGGTTGCAGGCCTATTGCTTGTCCTTACCCGGCTCTCCCCTGCTTGTGCTGATCGTGCCGTAGTGCTGATCATGGCTGGCTGACTCTGCTGTGGCACATCCTGGGTCTATCCAAGTGCTCCACCCCATCCCTGTTAGTAAATCTTTCAGCCTGGTTTCTGGTGGCAGGATGGTGGGGGGCATCTGCCACACGACATCAGTGTCTGTGGAATGAAGTCAAACGTGAAGTCTCGCCTCAGCCAGACCCCTTTGTTTTCATACACAATCATTCCCACTGTTCTATTGCCTTTATATACTGAGACGCACCTCTCAAGGAATGACCCCTGCTGCTGGGTGTTGTGCATATTAGATTAATTCTGTTGTACAATGCAATCCTTATTTGCACCATGTGTACGGTGGCAGACAGCATATCAGTGAGGCCTGGTCATCGTAATGCATGTGGAATGCAGTAAATAGGATCAGTGTGATCTGAGCATCAGCAGCTACTGACTGGGCTGCATGTTTTGACATCACCATTTCAGTTTTAAAGTATCCTAATCACTTCTTGATTACCTCATACTTTTAATGGATTGTAATTGGCTGAATTAAAGCTGATCGAAATCCAACTGTGTTTTGTCCACCTTAGCCTGCAAGTGTTGCAGTGCTGCTCTCTTTTACCACAACTGGGCTCTGCAATGCACCATTCAATACAATTGGAAATTGTTGCGTGTGATGTAAATGTAATGAATGAAAATGTATGTGGGTGCGCCAGTGAGATATTCTGGGAGTAGACACTGAGTTTGGCAAAATGTATAGATTCCCTAAGCTACACCTGTACCTGTAACACAAAGAACGTTGTACATAACATTCATCTATGAGCTTCTCCGTTTTCGCCAGCACTCACAGTATCAATAACTTGATCAGGACATCCCTGTTCTCTATCTGCATCAGCAACTGTCAAGACTGTGATACAAGCTGTGACGAACTATGCACAGGCAGAGACAAATACATATCTACTCTTGGATGAGAGGGCTACACTTTTCTCAGGAGTAAGAACTAATTGTGTAAGACATCAGGAAATCTCCCCCTTGATGTTAAATTTGTGATCTTCTCCATCCACTGTTTATTGAAGTTTTCATGTACTGGAAAGAATTCTGTGTTCTTCTATCAGTAAAAGTGACAAGTTTACAAACGACAGTTGCTGCACCAGAGGGTAACAACACACTAATGTGATGAAAGCCACAAAAACAACTGGGGAATCCCTTACACCTGACCACACTTGCATCTACAATGTGAGTCTTACCACTGTATCTCTCTACCCAAAAAGCTATTGTAGGCACGTCTGAACTGCAGATGCAACCCTTTTTTTCCCCAGGAATTGTGACTAAAAGTCAAAATCGTTCATCCAGAGCTGGCAAGCTGAAACTGACTATCTGTGTTCATTCTTTGCTAGCATTTTTAAGGTATTTTCTCAAAGCCTAGTCTGTTGCCTCCTAACTGCAGTGCAACATTTGTGCTGAATGTATGATCACCCACAAAAGCAGCTGCTAGAAGAAACTGCCTGCCCTGCCTGCCTTCTTGCCATCCTGTTTTTGTGAGCAGGAGATTGTCAATGAGTGCCTCCCTTTATCCCATCAGTCAGAGCAGACACTAAGAACTCATCACATACACACATACAGCTTAGGCTGTGTTACTGGAGCTCAGGCAGAGTTCAGAACAGATTTAACAGAACAGTGTTATTTTCTATCACCACGCTGTTTTGTGCAGTGCAGTATTTTGGACAGGTTTTATGCATCATTTTAGACCTATTTTAAGACTCAATGTGTGATTAAACTCGCAGTATGTATTTGGTTTGTGCATGCCTGGAGTCGAGCGCTTCAACCCATTCCCTTATATGGCTGTGATTTCTGGTTTTAGAGTGACTTCACATCCAAAGCAACAGAATCTCTTGTGTAGGTTTTTTTTCATTTTTTTGTGGCTCCAGTATTGTTAAGTTAGTGCTGGCAAAGGATATCGTGTCACCTGAGATGGCTGCTTTCACTGAGGATTCAGCTTAGCAAGGATCTCTTTACCAATGTTACTCTTGAGGCAATAAGCTATGACTTACAAGTGGCAATGTTTGCTCCATGTAAACTAAAGCCGACATAGAACAAATATTACGGAGAAAGCGTTGTGCTTTGTCACATTCCTGTAGCCTGTTGACACTGTAGAAGTTCAGTGGGGGGAAGCTGAAACTGGTGAAGATGCTGACATCAGAGGTGTTTACCAGGCACCATCAGTTATAATACAATGCCTTACTATGTAGTTATCATACCAGCTTACCCAAGTGTCTTCAATCCAGGTCACAATTTCTAAGCTAAACCACATATACTTTATATAGCTGTGCCACATGTTTCACCTGACCTCTTTCTGTATTGCAGACCATATTCCAGAGGACTTAAGGGACCCGTTCTACACAGACCAGTACGACCAGGAGCACATCAAACCACCTGTCATTCGCCTGCTGCTGTCCTGCGAGCTCTACTGTCGCGTATGCGCCCTCATCCTCAAGACTGAGCAGGCAGCATCCCTTCAGTCCCACCTGTCCGTCATCCAGGCTCTGTCCAGGAAGGGCATATACGTTGTGGAAAGTGACGATACACCCGTCACTGATGAGGACCTGGCCAGTATGCCCATCAAAATGGTGAGTGGATGGAGCGGAATCTGTTGTCGCCCCAAAAAAGGGTGGTTATCCTGTGTTGTAATTTTTCCATCTCAGTGTACAGTAATTGACCATTTTCAAATGTAACTGCTATTCTTGGTGAAATTAAAGTTGATAATGATTGTGTAAGGATATATTCAGCACTAGGCAAGTCATGGTGTTGCACTAGCTTTTACAAAATGTAGCACAGAATGCCTGTCAGAGAAAAAGAAAACAAGGCCAGAGGCTTTAACAACTTTGCACATTACCTGTGACAGCCACAGCTCTTCCTGCTTCTGATGTATTATCTTACAACAGTAAAATCAGTGGAAGAGGCTATTGCTTTTATCCTTATCTAGCTGTTTAATCAATCTGAGCCACATGCATTTGAGACACGGGGAAGCTTCTATCTACTTCTATCTACAACTTAAAAAATTGTGAACTGGCATAAAAGTTATTTGCAATTGTTTCCCATCGTACACTGTGTGTGCTTGATTTTGAAAAATTATTTCCTTTGTGACTTAGTGGATGACTCACCAGAGGATATGGCTGAACTGTTATCATTTTTTAAATTCAAATTAAGATGTAGAATTTGACTGTTACTCATGCAGGTCAAGTGAGCACTTTCATGCAAGATAAGGCTGTGATTCGAGTTTGTGGTGTGTTTGTTATTGTGCCATGGCAATGGTGTTTCCAATCTGTCCTGGGAGGTTTTTGGCCAGATTTATTTTCGCTCGTAAAACACTTCTACATAGTTTTTCCACATCTGTTCTTTCTCTAGTCGTTAGCCAAATATTTCAAGCCATTCTCATTTTGGGCAATTTTTATAGTAAATCTGTTGTTTGAAGTGAATACTTCTAAACTATGCTATAAGACTACATGTCATCATCCACACATCAGTGTTTGATGTATAGAATGATTGATTTGTCAGATCAACAAACTAGCATACGTGTGGCATTTATGCTTAAACTACAAACTATGAATGAGAAAAATCAAACACTTAAGTCTCTCAAAATATGTACCTTGCGTATATTATCATACAATATAAAGAGCGTCAAAATAAAATATGTTGTTTTAATATGGGACTTTGCATAGTCAAATATTTGTTATGTTAATTATTGGCTGTATTAACATTACCTTGTGTTTAAAATGACCACCTTTTAATCAGAGGATATTGCTTTAAACGTTGTGCCTGCAAACATCCTCTCTGCTGTAGTTCACCAGTGGAACTAACTGATACTTTATTACTGTGCCAAAGATATCACCTTCATCTGTCATCTCATTCATGAAACAAATATGCACAAATCCTAATAAAAAGCTGCAGGCCAGCCTTCTCAGAACAGTTTAATCGGTTACATCAGTGTTAAGAGGGTTACTCTAGCAGTAATACTTCATAGAATGGATTTTATTGTCTGTGATAGTTTTCTCACCTACATTTTTGCAAATCCGTTAAGAGCATTTGCTGAATGCTGGCACTTGAAGGTCTTCCTGCTTTGTCCTTGAATGCCCAGCTTAAATGCCTTTTTAATTAAGCCAGCTTCCCTGCCGTTCTTTGTTAGTCTGTTTCTGTAGAAAATAAAATATTTTGACAGAGCAGTTCTGTCGATTTATGCAGGAAGCTGGATGCTTGGCTCTACTGTCCCTTTGTGAAGTCATCATATGAGTGTAATATAATATTTTCACAGATCAGCTCTTAAATGTGTTAAATGTCCCCTGTGTGTAACCCACATCCTCTTGGTCACCACCTGAATCAACAGTTCCACGTCACAGCGTAGTGAATGAAGTGCAGCGCAGCCCCTGTTCCTCTATTGCAATTAGATCCTATGTCTCACGACTATACCAACAGCACTTCACACAGGATAGAGTGAAACACCAGCGAGCTCACTTGCTCTCAGCCATCTTCCTACCCTTTCGTTGCCATGGAAACCAGCAATGGTGTTGAGCCTCTTCTCTGCAGGCCGGCGATTCAGGGATGTGCGTCTGCTTTTACTGTTAGCAGCCTGATAGAGAATGTAAGCAGCAGCCAGACACAAAGCCCTGGTGAGGAGAGGGAAAATCCTGAGCAGGACAGTGCTTATTGCTGATAGACTGTTGGAAACCCCCTCCCAGTTTGCTGACTTGACAAGGCGTTTCCATAGCAACTGACATTTTTCTGTATGTGAGCGTTCGTGTGATCCTGTACCTGCAGACAGTTCCTATGCAGCCTGTCTGATTATTGTAGGGGCAACACCTGGGGCTTGTAAGAAGCTAGCCATCCTCTAGAGTCCACTTAAACTTTTGTATGTGTGTGCACATGCACGCTGTATATCAGTGAGGAGCACACACATACACACACCTCAGGGCAACAGTAGACTCTGCTTCCCGTGGGGCTCCATGCTGTGCCAATGAAGAGCAGAGTGAGTGTTTGAGGAGAACAAAAGATTGAAGAGCGTGTCATGCTGTGATATTTGCCCCTTTGTTTATTTCTTTAACACTATTTATTGACACTTAAATGGTCAATGCAGTGCACCTTTTGTTGAGTCATTCAGTATTTTTGATCGCTGCATTATCATGTTGCACATATACATCAAGACTTCTCTATTCATATAATACTGCATATTGAAATTAAAATTGGACCGATTTTACACATTTGTGTATGACAACTAGAACCTGACACATTCTAGTGGATTTTGTCATCTGATGTCAGTATTTCTTAGCAGGATGTTTTGTAGTTGATAAACTTACAATTGCTTAGTTTCCTCAAATATATCCCTGGCATATCTGTACTGCAATTTTTGGTTATTACCTGGGATGTAGCAATAATGGTACAACTGGTAAACCAGTACTACAAATCACTAAGGCTGTCAAAAAAATCTGCTATTTATTAATTATTTATTTTGTTTTACATAAATCACTGTACTGTTGCATTCATGTTTGAGCAGTCGGGTAGGAGAATAATTTTGGTTTCAGAAGTCTTGGATCTTTCCTTATTCTTTGGTTATGACAGCATTGTACTAACTAGAGTCATTACTTAGATCTGGGGGCATGCTGACATGACACAAAAAGAAGATAATTAGTCATACAGTTATTTGGGTTTTAAACAAACCCGTTGGTGAATTAAATTTGTGAAATGGTGAAGGATAAAGTGATTACTTAAGCTCTTAAACTTTCGTCTTGCTACGACTTCTTTGATCGTCTGAATGATTGTTTCTTACTCTTCATGTTCCCAGATCACAGAGTGTATCATAGCTGAAAGAAAGAGACTTCATAGTTTAAAAGGAACAAGAGTTTATTTGAAGTAGCTGTCGTCCTTAAATTGCCTTTTGAAACCACTAAACAACTGCTAGTGAGTGAATCCAATGAGCAGGCAGAACTTAAACGGCCTTTAGCTTCCTTTATGCAGTCTTCATCCTTTCTTAATATTTTGTTATGGTCTGTGTCCGTGTGGTGAAAGCTCTGAATAGCTCTAAATCATTATGTTAATGAGCTTAATCTTTGTGCACTTCCATCACCAATTGGATTAGGCTGGCAGCATGTTACACAGAGCACTGACTGAAACAATTACATGTCCATATTTGTTCTGTGATGGGTTCAGGTGCTGTATATTGGTTGTGTTGTTGTGGACAAGGAATAACTCTAAGTAACAGACGCTTGCATAAAGTTAGGTTTATGAAAAGGGGTTGACTACCAAATTTGGGTTTTGCCAGCTGTGGTTTTGCTACCAGATTTATTAGTGTTGCTGTCCTGGTCGTAGTCCTGGCTGTTAAGAAACTATATTTTAACTGGTAGGCATCAGGTGTTGGGGATATCCCGGCTGGGCCTCTTGACTGGTCACCAACTGGTTTCAAATGATGATTCATTAGCTGTAAAAGTAATGACTGTGATGTGCTCTTAACAACCTTGTTCTTACAAGGTAGAAATTGTCTGAATATTCGTAAAAAAACACTTAAATGGGAACCACAACTGACAGGAATTTCAGGGTAAATACATACATTAGATATATGCCACAATAATAAACTCTGCAACTTTTTTTATGTTCTTTGGTAAATCTGCATTTGATTGCAATCTCATTTTATTTGCCTCCAGCTTTGATCTTAATTGCATTGGAAACTGGGGACAAGAATCCAATGAAATTGAATTGTCCTGTTTCTCTTTCTCCCTCACCCAGAGTGCTCACATGCCCATGATCGATGCCCTCATGATGGCCTACACAGTGGAGATGATCAGCATTGAGAAAGTGGTGGCTTCTGTCAAGCGCTTCTCCACCTTCAGTGCCTCCAAGGAGCTGCCCTTTGACCTGGAGGATGCAATGGTCTTCTGGATCAACAAGGTTTGAACACACAGACATGAGCAGTGAATGAAGATACAATAAATGAACGCAGCAGCATATATTAAAAAAACAGTTATGGTTCCATACATCTAGAGTCCAGCTGGTCATGATGATCCTAGGTTGTTGCATGTTGACATGACTCAGTGTGTGCATTAATCACATTGATGTGCCACACCATCACTGTCTGGGAAAAGGACAGTGTCTGTTTAAGATGGACTATAGTAACTCCCCAAGTGGGGAAATTTTTCCTTGTTAATCTCTTAATAAATGTCGATATAATATATATATTTTTAAATCATTTTGACAGATAAGCATTTATGGTTTAGCCTCTAAAATGTCAAAACATTGGTAAACATCGATCACAATTTTCCAGAGCTCAAGATTAAAGTTGCCTTAAAATCGCTTTGTTGTTTGCTTTAATAACTCGGTAAGAGTCAATTTCTTAAATTTAATTTAAAGAAAAAATCTGGGTACTGTAATCAGGGGTAGGCGATTAGAGAAACATGATTTCCCCTGTGATTTCTCATGGAGAACCCTGAGTCTTCTGCAATTGATGCAGGTAACTGGGTTATGTATGCATGTATGCATGTACAAAACAAAAGACAACAGAGAAGGTAAAAGTAGAGTGGGTACATGAAAGGAGAGGTCGTTACACTTAGCAATGTGCCTGTATATTTAGAATGATTCCATACAAAGGCAGATTAAAATAATACTGATTTAAACTAGCCTCCAGAACGCCAATAACTTGATTTCTACTGCTGAAGAGTTGACTAGTCGTAAAAAGTAAGAGCTGTGTTCTGTCGGTCTCTCTGTCTGTCCTGTCACGATCTGTCAAAAGTGAGCCATTCTTTAAATATCTGCATAACGTGGCTTCTCAGCATAACCTGGTTTCTTGAGTGTATCTTAACGCCTTGAATATGTCATATTTCTTTTGCAGGTGAACATGAAGATGAGAGAGATCACAGAACGGGAGAACAAAGTCAAGCACCACCCCCTGGAGTCCCCCAGCCACCAAAAGGTAAAGCCACACACAATATCTTCCATTTGCTTCTTTTTCAGGAGAACAATCAAAAAAACCTAAATACCAGAGCCAGCAAGTTTTTGCCAACGTCTCCATATTTCTTGCTTTTGGGGACTTTTGAAGTACCTGCTTTCATTAAAAAACTTTTTTCTTATTAAGTCTTTATCCAGGTGGGTGCTCAACAATCAAAAAAAGGCAGGACCCTTAGTTTAATAAGGAATGTTTCCCCTAATGGCATTTTGGAGTTGTTCTGACCCTGCTTTCTTTTTCTCTGTTTAAACCGGAAGCAGATCAAATCCTTTGTCTGTGACCTCTGACCTGTTGATCTTTCTGCTCCTGTTCCTCATCTGTCCCTCCTCCCTTCCCTCTTTTATCCCTGCAAACTGGATAGTCTCCCTCCAAATGGTATTGGAAGCTAGTCCCTGTAAGTTGGATGCCAGCCCCCATAACCCCATTATCTTCGCCCTCTCCCCCTTGCACGCATAGTTCTGTGTTGATGTGCGCGCACACTCCACCATGGCTCATTCAAGCTCATTTTGTGCTGCTTGTAGCCAGTGTGTCAGCAAGGGGGAGAAAGCTGACACTAATTTATTTCTCTTATTTTTTTTTCCCCTCATGGCAAATATGTCACACAGGTGTATGGTTATTCACACCTTTGTGAAGTGTTCCAAAGATTTTCGTTTAGCTATGCAATGTGTGCTATCTCATTTCAAGCTCAACTAGGCCATGTGAGTTTGAGGCGCCTGTATGTGTGTGTGAGCTGTTTGCTTGCCCAGTGAGAATTAAGAGCAAATCCATGCCTACACCTCTCCTTTGCTTTGCTGTCCCATCCCTGGCCACCTCCTCTCACTGATCTGCTTTGTCATTCTCCCTCCGGTCTCTCTCTTCTGCTCTCACACACTGTTTCCTCTGTGCCCATGGTCTCCTCTGACAGTATCTCTTGCTCTGTGTGTGTGTGTGTGTGTCAGCCTGATGTCATGCACCAGCTGGTCCACTGCATGCTGGAGCCAGATGAGCTCTTCGAAGCGGTACAGTTTTCCATAGTAGTCAAGAGAAGACTCCCTCATGTAGAGCTTATTTTGTAGTAGTTGTAGTTTGACCTGTGACTTTTGACTGGAGCTGCTTGAGTACATTTGGTATAATTTTGTTGAATGGACTCCCAACACACTGCATTGTAGTAAATGTTAAAATGTTGTTTCATTTTGTTATTTAGATACATATTTAGCTGGTTGGTTGTGTTATGCTGCTTTTTACATTGTGCATGGTCGCCTATAGTTTCTCCAGACCTGTGTCAGGGTTTGTAATTTAAGATGAAGTTTTGATCTTGTTTCCTAACCCTCAGATTCTGCCAGGCATGTCTGCGTCATATTATCTGTGTTCTTGAACTAAAGTTCAACCAACATTGAATATTTTAGGCAGATACTGATATGAATATTTGAGTTTTACATATATCAACGAATATCTTATATCTTATAGATACACGTACAAGACCTAGATAATTTCTGCTGACCTCAATGTTTCCCATTGTGTTTACATTTTTGAGCTGGAAAGTCCAGCTCATTTATTGTTTCGATTGTTTGATTTTGATTTATTTATTCAGGATATTTTATTCTTTGTTTACAGTCAAATTCCAATGTATGAATATTCTTAAACGATGTATTTGCCTTATTGTGCTCCGATAATAACTTTTCTATGCAGACTCATAAGAAGCGAATAATTTTCACACAAATTCCTGAGACCTCCCATCTTTTTTTGTGAATCGGAAACATATGATCATTTCTGTTGCAGTCTTTCTTACTTCTGCATCCTTTAAGGCAAATGTCTTGCACTTGCTCTGTACGGGAAAGACTGCAACTCGATCTGCATTTCAAAATAACTTAGATTAATTTTCTTTATGCCCCTTCTACAAGTGCCACAGAGAATGTCAGTTTGATTTGTCATTACAAAGGGAGCAGTCTTCCCAGTGTCAGGTGAAATATTTGTAAGTCGTGCAGAAGCGTTTAACGTTAGAAGCAGCAGTACCTGTCAGCACAGTCTGCCTTGGCACCCTGTGAGGTCTATATTTATGTTGCTCCAAATCATATGTAGGTCTGTAATCTCCACAGCACGAGCCTATGTAACACTGTTAACTATTTGTTTTGTATTCTGTTGTGTAGTTGTAATTTTATCGATGAATTCCTGTACCCAAAACTAATTCATCTGGGTTGAGTGAGTTTCTGCACTAACCTCACACTCATTTCCCATAAGTGGGCCAGTGATTACCCCAGTTTCCCTCCCACTCAGCTGCCTCACGTTGCCTAGTTTGACTGGACTCCACTGCTAGCTGCCTTGCCATCGAGGCCTGAAGAAGTCCATCCACTCTGTATTCATATCACTGCTCTAACACCTCCACCTCCATCTCCTCATAGTTAACTGGGTCATCAGGGTTCTCCCTAAACTGTACGATCATGGTGGCACAAGATTTTAGCATTCAGCATTATTTAATTTTTTTGGCAATTACACTAAACCTGTTGTAGATCAGTTGAAGAGGACTTTATAAAAAAAACATAACTTTTTCTTTGTACCTCCTGGGGAGAACCTTGATCGGATGCTTAAATTAATATCCAACCGAGATTATAACTGGAGCCGAAAACATCTGAGATCAATATGCCTTGACTAGTTTCAAACAAGTACAAATCCCTTTTCTTGTGAGATTCATGTCTGAACTAGTCATCGCATTTTGGATGTTTTATAACGTGCCATTGGTTGGTAGTACCTTGGTGTTGGGTGTTGTTGCAGCGTGGCATTTGTTCTTATGCAACCTCATCCTCATCCTCATCCTCTCCCCCTGGTGGTTAGGTACGGTATCGTCGGGAGCATGCTTCAGGCCGACAACTGCCGTTCTTCCCACTTCTGGAAGACCTTATGAGGGATGTTTGTGATGGAGCTGCACTGCTCACTGTGGTCCACTGCTACTGCCCAGACCTCATGAAGCTGGAAGGTATGATGTGCACGCTAGCTCACACCCACATTCAGTGGCAACATCCTACAAATTATGAGTTACCCTTAAATCATTTTTTCATAAAGAGCATTGAGCTTTCTTTGCCAACACATTGAATTTAATATCCATGTGTGATACTATTTTTGGCACTTGCACATGGCTTACTGTTCCAGTCCAGTCAGTGTGACATTTATAGCCATCAGGTCACTGAGTTGTGTCCCGATCTGACCGGCTCTCTGCCTGTCTGATCAGATATTTGCCTGAAGGAAGTACCCTCCATTGCTGATAGCCTGTACAACATCCAGTTACTCAGAGAGTTTGCCAACGAGTATCTGAATAAAAGCTTCTATCTGACAACGGAGGACATGCTCTACTCGCCGCTTGTGCTCAAGGTACAAACATAGACACACATTTGGAATCAAATTTACATTTAACCTTCAAAAAGAAGCCAGATTCAGTCTTTTTAACATGTTTTCTCTCTACATAGCACAATGTGATGGTGTTCATTGCTGAACTCTTCTGGTGGTTCGAGACCGTCAAGCCAGAGTTTGTCCAGCCGAGAGATCTTCAAGAGTTCAAAGATGGTGAGCGTTGATTACTACATGCTCTGGAAATAAAATCAAGATAACACATTGGTGAAAGACTGAGCATCTTTCAGTGTCACCCAATACGTAAAATTTTTAACCACACTGGTTAGCATCCTGAACATTAATCAAACCAGTAACTTGAGGTTTAATTTCAGCAATACACATGGTAGCAAACAATCGTATACTGTGTATGCACTTCCGTACAAGTTCTTCAAAATTAATCAAACTACTCTAGTTACAGAGAAATAGCTCAAAGTGACCCCATAATTCTTTCAGTAGGAATATTTCCTTATTTTTTGTTAACACGTTATGTTTACATCATTGAATGTGAGATTATTAGTTTGCTCACAACTACAGCTAAATCCTGGTCAGTGTCCCAGGTTGAGCTTTTCTAATAGCAGTCAGCCTCAGTCCCTTTGTGCATTAACATGATGGGCACCTTCTTCCTCCTCTCCACAGCTCGAGCCATAGCTCAGCCCAAGAGTGCCCGCCCATCAGTGCCTATCTCCAACGCCACCAAGCGCAGCTTCCTGGCCAGCCCTGGTGTAGCCGATAACCAGAGCAGCCCAGAAGTCTGTAACAGGTACTTCCTGCACCCCGAAGAGTCTGACCCCCTGTAAGTCTTTTATCGCTTTCCTTCACATTCCACCTCATCATGATCCTGTCTCCTAACCAGTTACAGTAGCCCTACGAGGACCGGTAGATATTCAGTAGTGTCTCATGGGCCGTCCAGCTTTTAGCCCTTTGTCTTGTCCCTCACCAGATTTAATGATGATTTGCACAAAGTCTCATTGTCTGTGTGCTTTGTTAGCGCTTGTGGGGTGGACTGAACGTTAAGATTAGCTATCTTAAAGGGTGTAGAACTGTCAGTTGGGATTTGTCTATGCCACTTGATTGTCTAAGTATTAGACTGTTACTGTGTCTGTGGTGAAAGCTTACTGAATGCATTTGTCTCGGGCCTAATCCATGCACTTGGTCTGCTTGATCTGTTCTGTTATTAGTGTTTGAATTTTGCTAACATTCTAGCTAAACAAATTGATTTCTTGGCTTTTAGTAAAGGGGGTCCAACTTTCAGTCCTTCCCACCCACTCCTGCCCCTCCGACAGAGGCAACAAAAGCAGCAAGGAGAAGATGGTGCAGGTGAGGAAGATGTTCAACTTGTCATTATATGATGTTGATCATCAGTTGTCAGTATACTTATTCATTGTGTGTGTTTTTTTCTGGTTAGGTCTCAGAAACCGCTCCAACTCTCTGACCCAGATGGACGGACAGCCCCGAGGCTCTGTTGTTGCATGGCCTGACAAGAGGCAGAGGTACCTAATGTAGTTAAAAACCAGACATTTAATGATGTCACTGTTTGCTCTAGAATATTGTAATGGTCTTTTTTTATGCTATATGATGTTATACAGACAATACAATTCATTGAGAACAAACAAGTGGATATACATGTAACCATACTGTAGCACTTTGTCACATATTACACAGACCTTAATGATAAAAAATAAAGCCATCACTCTTATTATTTTATGTAAAAGGTGATGTTGAACCTTCATATTTAGATTTATACAATCTAGAAATGTGTGGCACTACTTTTCTTTTCCTCTGTAGGCTGGGTTGTCCTTGAACCGCAGCCAACTGGGTTTTCGATGTGCATTCTCTCCCTTCTCTGCTTATGTTTTGATCTTATGAGGCTGATTCTGCCCAGATATGATATGCAGAGATGTTTTTCCCTTTTCTTTTTTTTTTTTTTTTACTTAGAAGTTAAATCAAAGTGTGTTGGTGGAAGTATGCAAAACCATATTAATGTTTCCATTCTCTCCCTCTGCAGACCTATGTCCACACTGAGCCCCTACATGTTTCATTCAGCCACAGACGGCGATGCAGACATTGCTTCTGGTGACAGTGTGAGTCTGGCCCGCTCCATAAGTAAGGACAGCCTGGCGTCCAACGTCATCAACGTCACACCCAAACACCAGACTTCTGTCCAACAGCCATCACAGGCTGCAATACGGAGAGTCAACGGCCACGGCCTACTGGGTAATGTTAACATTGAGAACGAGGAAGAGACTCTGTTGGCAGTTTCAAGGACTGATGGTTCCGTCATCCCTAAGCGGGTTGACGGGATGCAAGCAGCTGCCACAGTGGGTCCCAAACCTTCCGCTGAGTCCAAACCTGCACCAGATAGCTTTTACCTAGAACCACTGATGCCTGCCGTGCTCAAAACGGCTAAAGAGAAGTCTGTATGCCTAAACAAGGAGGAGGAGAGTGGCGAAGGGCCTCGTTCTTCAGGAAGGGGCTCTCTACGCCGAGGAGATGGATCTACATCTGCCGTGCGTAGGAAAGCTCCCTGTGGCTTGAACCAAACCTTTACCCCCCCGGGTGAGGAGGAGGACTTGTCAGAGGAACCTCCACAGAGTCAGGCAGGCTTCAGCCCCATTGTTAGCAGCAGTGTTGACCCCTCGTCCAGAGAGCCAGCAGGGGGTTTCTACCTGCATTCAGATTCTGAAGAACCAAAGTCTGGCCAGGGCCTGGATGATGAGCTGGAAGACCTGGATGAAGAGGAAGAGGATCTGGATGAAGCCGTTACCACTAAGGACCCCAACTGGCCTAGGAAAACCTTTATAGAGGAAGATGAAGAAGAAGAATCAGCCAAACTCCAAGAGGACATGAATGTGAAAGAGCACGAGGACAAAGATATGAACGGTGGCAGCGGTCGCTCCAGCCCCTGTCTCAGTGCCAACTCCCAGGCCAGCAGTATGGCCAGTAGCAGTGTGCGCATGACTTCCTTCGCTGAGCGCAAAGCCCAGCAGCAGCGCTTCGGCAGCAACCACGACCTACGCTCCAGTGCCTCCAGCTCCCAAAGGACCACTCCAGATGGATCAGAGAGCAGCGGGCCTCTGACTTCCTCCTGGAGGCTCAAAAGAGACCAGAGCCCCTCCTCACCACAGGGAGGATGCTCGCGTACAGGCGATGGTGCTACTGTACTGGCTTCTGAAATTGTACAGCTCCGAATGCAGCTGGAGGAGAAGCGACGTGCCATCGAGCACCAGAAGAAAAAGATGGAGGTGCTGTCGGCGAGGCAAAGGCAGAAGCTGGGAAAGGCAGCCTTCCTGCACATTGTAAAGAAAGGTGGAGGCAGGAGTGATACGTTACCCAATCCACTTAAAGCTGACATCCCTAAAGACAAGCTTGCTGGGGAGAAAGGACCATCAAGTAAAGATGATATGTGTGTGGATGCCCTGAGGGGGGACAAAGAGGTGGAGGGAACCACCCCAACAGGTGCCTTAGAAGCAGACAAGAAAGGAAACGGTGGAAGCTTTTACCTAGAAGAAGAGTTGGACCTGAACGAGTGCAGCCGCTCCATCGAGCTGCTGAACGATGCCATCGGCAGCATCCAGCAGCAGATGATGCAGCTGTCAATGCAGCAAGAGATGTTGATGAAACAGAATGTACAGTCCCCCCCTGGGCCAACTCCAGCTCCTCTCCCCAGCGACAAAAACGGTGACCCTAAGGCAAGCTCAAGCTTTCACTTTGTGGATCACCTCTCTGGCTCCAACACGGCCCCCACCAGGAAGCCCCCCAAGCTGAGCTCAGGCCGGAGCTCCAGATCCAAGCCATCAGAGCTAAAGATAGCTAAGGAGCAGAGCCGGCAGGCCTCCAGGACCCTTACCCCCACCCAGAGTGGCTCAGAGACATTACCACACTCAAGGCAGTTAGCTGGGGGCAGGTCCCCCAGGACCGAACAGTCCGACAGTCCCAGAAACCCCATAGCAGGAGAGACAATCGACAGGCCGGGCGCTGGCCACATTCGTAGCGCCACTTACCGGCTTCACGAAGAAGCAAACATGCGCCTCCCGACCCGAGTGGACCTGACAGCGGTGGTTGCCCCAGAAGTGTCCTTTGATGAGTGCCTGTCCAGCACCATGGGAGAGTCTGAGCTTAATTCTTCAGACTGTTCAGGAAAAGAGAACATCCCATCAGAGGAGGGGCAGCGCAGCAAAGCCAACCTGATTGAGGTCGATCTGTCCGACCTGAAAGCTCTTGAGGCAGAGGAGGCTGCGGAGGACACGACAACAGAAGGAGGTGATGGAGAACAGAAGTCAGTCATGGGCTTCTTCTTCAAGGTAATGCGTTTGAATGAAAGTAGAATAATTTACTCTATGTATTTATTTTTTATTACAGTGATGATCATTTTATAACTGGCAGTGGCAAACATCTAAAAACGTGATCTAATCCACATTTGAAATATCGTAATTTATCATGATTTCACAGAATCAAACTATTTATGAATAATTTCAGCAAAAAAATGAAAGATTGATTTAATTAATATTTGGCTGATGTTCCCATATCTTTCTAGGATGAGCAGAAGGCTGAGGATGAGCTTGCTAAGAAGAGAGCAGCATTCTTGCTGAAGCAGCAGAAGAAAGCGGAGGAGGCCCGTCTGCGTAAACAACAGCTAGAAGCAGAATCTGAGCTCAAGCGAGATGAAGCCAGGTAACTCATCTAAACACTGCCATACTTGAAATATTAATCTTCTAAAAAAAAAAAAAAGAGAGAGAGCTCAAATTCATGAGTTTTATTTCTTTCAGACGGAAGGCTGAGGAGGATCGCCTGCGCAAAGAGGAGGAGAAGACGCGGCGGGAGCTGATAAAGCAGGAGTATCTGCGCAGGAAGCAGCAGGAGCTGTTCGAGGAACAAGGCCTCGTCAAGCCAAAAACGCCCAAACCGAAGCAGAAGCACAGACCCAAGTCTGTCTTTAGAGAAGAATCATCCAGCGATAACTTCTCCAAGGGCTCCTCTACACGTAAGATGGTTACATCACTAGGTTGACATCTAGCTTTTTATTTGCATGTCTCAGCTTGGTGTGCCTCATTTGCTTTTTCCATCTGAGCTGTGGGGCACATTGACTTACTGCCAGTTATTTATTTATTTTACTACCATGATTACATGCCCCACAGTTATGAATATTGCATTAATACTGACATGAATGGGATTATTTCTGACAATGTCTTTGCAATAACTATGCATTTGTCATGTCTTTCTTGTCATTTTTTACAAAATAATTTAAAGGGTCCTCTCTGTTTCACATAGCTGACAACCTGAGCAACGCCCAATCAGGCTCCAATCTGTCCCTGGCCTCTGCTGCGACCAACGAGGCCGACAGCGTCAACTCTGGAGGGGCTGGCTCCCAGCGGTAAATTATTTAGGAGTAGTTTTAGTTTTAGTTTTTTTTTTTTTTAATGTTCAGTATTTGTGGTAATTTCTATTTACACAAACATGTCATCATTGTTCCTTATGTCTTCCAGCTGTGACTCTGTGGAGTCGTTCCCTGGCAGTCGTAACAACAGTCGGACTGCAGAGAGAGACTGGGACAACGGCTCCACTGCGTCTTCCATCACCTCCATGGCTGAATATACTGGTGAGTGCACACGTGTCGTTATGATTGTCTCAATGTCACTGTTTTGCTTGTCATAATTTTCATTTTTATGACATAGACTTTGTAGCCACAGCTAATTTATAGTCCTCTTGTCATTTGATCCATTATTCTTGTGGTCTCACAGTCTTCCTGGCCTTTTCTCCTTTTAGGTCCCAAACTGTTCAAGGAGCCCAGCGCCAAGTCCAATAAGCCAATCATCCACAATGCAATCTCCCACTGCTGCCTGGCTGGCAAAGTCAACGAGCCGCAAAAGAACCAGATCCTAGAGGTCAGTTTGTTACCGAACATGCACCAACTTTATATCAGCTTTATGGAATTCACACAGTAGTTTGATTTACCTGTTTACATAAAGTCACTGTTGTCAAAAATCTGTGCGAACCTGTAGGAATTAATATGTCTGGCTTTTTTAAATTAGCCTCTGCTAGTATTGTTTGACATCATACTCATTAAACTAATCAGTATGTTTGAGTAGGCTCACCATTTTTAACATGGAATTCTCATTCATCACTTCCATCCTGGCATCATGGCAGATGACTTTCTCTGGTTCATTTTTTGTTGATGCGGGAAGCATTTTTATTTTTTCTGTAACAGAAAACATGTAACATGAGCAGGTTTACTGGCGGGTGTACA